>JAMFTG010002191.1:0-44901 GCA_023974075.1 Chaenocephalus aceratus | reverse complement strand
GAGAGAGATAGAGAAGAGAGAGAGAGAGAGAGAGAGAGAGAGAGAGAGAGAGAGAGAGAGAGAGAGAGAGAGAGATAGATAGAGAAGAGAGAGACACACATAGACACACAGAGACACACAGAGACACACAGAGACACACAGAGACACAGAGACAGATAGATATCCGGAAGGCTATTTGTTAAGTTAGGGGTTAAACACAGTTCACACAAAACAAATCAGGTGTGTGACGCAATGCAGGAATTCCTCACACACACACACACACACACACACACACACACACACACACACCCCCAGATTGCGATTATCAGTTGTTTTTGGACACCGGAGCTTTTTTGTATGATTATTTAATTTAAAGTCATGTGATGTTAAATCGATGTCAGTTTCTTGTCTCAGAAGCTGCACCAGGGGTCCACGGACCACTAGGGGTCCACGGACCACCAGGTGTCCACGGACCACCAGGGGTCCACGGACCACACCTTGAGAAACCCTGCTCCACGTGCCAGGAGCTGCATGACTGTGGGTTAGTTCTGTTTCTTGAAGCAGCACTTTCTCAGAGTCGAGCAACACTAAGACTTTGAGAGGAAACAAACTGAGTCGAGCAAAATGAATGTAATTTAAAAAGTAAACTGTAAGTTGAAACAAATGATTTGTGAAAGCATGTAAACTATAAGTCGTTCTCTTTGTTCGAACATATCTTTGTGTTGCAGTTTGCTTCCTTCTCAACGATCAGCCTTCTGCTCTCGCTGCAGCTCTTCTCCTTTGCGCTCCCTCATTTTTTGTTTTCGATTCTGACGCAAACGTCCCAGGTGGGCGGGACTTTCAGGGGTGCGTCCCCATTGGCTACTCCGTGTTTGAGTGACAGCCCACTACACCACAGATCATACAGTGCAACTCACGTTAGTGTCGGTGTCTCCTGGGGAGTTTCATGAACATATCGGACTTCTCTGATGGATTGCTGGGCATCACACAGTGTTGTGTGATAGAGATTTTGAGGGACAACTGGTCCGCTTTCCAAATCTCCGCGCGTCCCTAACAAGCAGGAAGGAATCCAGAGCATACAAGTATCCGTTAAAACAATAATCTATTTTAATGGTAATATAACAATGCAATACAATCAATACATTACCATACAAAGCCATATCATATCATATGCGTAATGTCAGGAGTATGCCTACTCCTGGCCCCTGTTCACGGGCTGCCACGACCTTCCGGTCCGGGCGGCGCGAGAAGAGAGAGGCAGAACAAAAAGCTGAATAGGCTTTCATACCAACAGAAACAGGAAGGGGTGGAGATTACTCAGCCTCCACACACACAGAATATACTCTTCCCCCACCTAGCACCCTGTCATGCCTACACCCCCCCCACAGGGCAATAAAACCCTGTTTACTCTAAACAGCCCTTGTTTAGAGCCATTTTAGTCCTCACCTTTCTGAAAGGATAAAACAGAGAAATCAATATAAAACACAAACACAAGTATTGTTTGAACAGTATTCACTTAACTGCTACTATTGATAATTACCAGAGAAACTCAAGGGACCTCTTTTAATATCTGGAAATTGCAACAAGACTTTCTGCCATTTCAAATGTAACACACTTCTTAAATATCAGATGCTGCAATCCCCCTTTTGCACTCTTTTAAAACAGTGCAACTTACACAAGGCACTTGAAACATATCTACTGTGTCTGTCCCCCAATATCGTATAAATCCATCAGAAACTGAGATCCAAAGTACTTGAAATCGTGAAGGAACAGAACATCACTTCCCATGGCAGTGAAGGAAACATGAGGGGGCAGCTGAGTGCTAAGAAGCAGTCTACTGATGGTGAATCATCAGCCCGCCTGCCCGCCCCCCCCGGAGGAATAGCCCACAACGACAGCTGATAGGGAGGGGGAGATGCGGCTTTCCCTTCATGGGTGGAACTGATCAGAGAGAAGTAGACTCCTCTGCTGCCTCGACAAGTCCCCCATCCCGCTGACAGCCGCTTCCATGTCGTCTGCTGCATGGATGTCCTCGAGGTCCTTCTCCTCCAGTCCGCTGATGACAGCATCCGAGTCGACCTCCATGATGAGACCCAGATCCGTCTTGATGTCGTCCCCTGGTCCTAGCAGGTGGTTTCCCCGCCACACACTGGCTCCCGTGGTACGAGCTGTCCCCCTTTCCTCCTATGCGGACGGCATGAGAGATCCGCTGGGTCACTCGGTCGGGGCCGGAGAGCCTGGGGTTGATCCACTTTGTCTTGATGACCTTCAGCCTCCTGCGTCTCGGGTCCCCCTTTTGGCGTCAGCAACCTGTGTGGAGAAATCTGATACAAATCCCTCAAGCCTACGCTCCGGGCTCTGGGGCCCTCAGCCGTTTGACCCACCACTGCGTAGGCCACTTGGAGCCTGTTGGTGGGGTGTCTTAAAACAACAGACGTCTGTGAACAGGTTTTCTAAATTACTTGTACAGCTTCAGAATCTTAATACTTGGACTGTGCCAACTAAATAAGAACCCCAACATCTTTAGGTAAACTAAATAACATATTTCAATAGCTCTGAATTTCTGACAAGCATCTGTGTTTATTTTTAAATGAAATCCCTGAGATCCCATTAAAAATCTAAATATGATTTGAACTGCTAATGTTTCTGGTAAAGAAACACACTAATGTTATGGATTCAAAAACAACCAAAATCACGATACTAACAAAGTGAATGATTTCCTGGTGATACTGCTTCTACCCGTCAGTGCTTAGATATTATCACGCTGAAAAAATGAATACAGAATTCCAACAAACTGTCATCAAATGTCTTTCTATTATAAATGTTATAAATGTATATCCCCATAATGACCTAAACAATAAAGTCTATGGCTTTTACTTCTTTACCAGACTAGTTACATGATGTTGTGTCTCATTACATTACTATGTTTTAGCTTTAACTGTAAATATGTTCTTTCTACATTTCAAACCTCAGTTACTTTAATACCTGTTGAAACATTAGTTGAAACATTACTCACAGGTCAACTTCTTCAGTATTCCATTCTGGACTTACATCTCTCTGGCAGCCCCTTGGCCACTGATTCTTTATCTGTGTTACCTGCTATAACTCAATCAATATTAGAGACATGTCAACATTCATCAAACAGCATCTTATCCCCAGATATGGAGCAGGTCAATTCTAAAACAGTCAGTCAATGGTCAGATTGAACAATGGAGTTGGAGCAGCCGGTTCCTTTCAGTCCCTAAATGAAAAATGTACATTGTGAAGTTTACACTCCCCCTTTTTTACACATGAACTCATGTGTAACAAAATCCTGTATGGGAAGAAAACCTTCAGGTAATAATGGATTATAAGAAAATACCAAACATTTTCCCCAAATGTACATCCATCATTTCCACAGTAAACACTTCAGTGAAATGAAGTGTTTCTCTCCCTCTTTCAGTCCTAAAAGAAACAGAATCTTCATGTTTTAGTTTGAGTTTCACATTCTGCAAACCTGTGGGAGTGAAATATCATCAAGCAGAAAGTAAACGTGTCACATGTGCGGTTTCCCCTTTTGTGGAATGTTAGGAAACCTCTCATCTCACACAGCCCCAGAAATAATGTGTTAGTCCAAAAACATGCTTGATTAGTCATTGTTTTAAATCATGCAGTTGCACTGATCCGATGCAGACATACACTCACTCACACTGTCAGGTTGTAAAGTCAAGTTTGGTCAGGTTCACCTCAGAGTCAGTCATTGACAGTGCCTTCCCAAGTTACCCTGTCGGTCAGGGTCAAAGGTCAGTTGGTCTCAGTCTTTTTGGCCATGTGTCGTGCCCTGCAGAGATGTTCCAGCACAGGCCAGCATCCTCCGTCTATAAAAATCTGTATATATGGAGCGCCATCATTTATTAATTCACAATTACAACTATAATGTTCAAGATATCTCCAAAAAAATGTCACTTCCTAAGAGTACTACTACTACTACTACTGCAATTCATTTACACCTAATCTAAATTAAAATGTCTAATAGATCTATTTCAGAAACTTGTGCATATAATTATTATCTTGTGTCAAAACATTACTAGGATCTGTAAAGCTCTGCTATGTATTTCATAACTCATTATATTAATTTATCTTCAATTCTGGTCCACTTAAAGAACAATGTTACCCTCTTTAACAGTGCGTGGAACCCTGGGTGTCCGAACATGCAACAATTACTCCCTACTTCATCAAGGATTTAAAAACAGAAGTCATTTCGTATGTCCATCCGAAATCCCTCCTATGGTAATAACTATGCCACAATGGTGAAACCAGTACCTCAAATTGAAATACTATATTTAGTTTAGAACTAGCTTTCCCTTCAACATGACCTATATAAAGAAATATTTGTCTGATCTTATAGAGCTGTTACTAAAACTCTCCCTTTGAACTGATCAATACTGTAACAAATTAAAACACTACCAAATTCACACTTGAATAAAAACTCTAAAAGAATAATTTGTAAACATGATGAAAAGATTGAAGAATATGGTTCTACTGTACTCTGTACTCCTAACTCCCAAACACCCACTACTTAAAGTCTAGTGCATACTTCCATCATGCCCCCCGCTTTTCTATCAGTGTGTTTTAGGATGATTTTTCACTTCACTTTAATAGTTTTCCTCTTTACCGCTATTTTTGATTTACCAATTGATTAATTTATGGTTAATACATCTTCTTATCTTCACTTATTTATCAAGTCAATTCAAGTTCTTTACATTACATTAGTAGATACCTTGTGGAGTATTCACAATAACTAATCCCCTCTAGGATATGAAATCCGTTCATCTTTAAGCAGATACTATTTCCTTATTTATCTTTTGTTCATGATAACAATGGTATAACAACCACACGTTTTACCCACAGCTAGTTTCTATAACAAGATTATTATGTGTGACATAATAATCAGATGTCTTGTTTGCTAACCAAGAATATTAAACTTTAATCTTTTCAGCATTCCAGACCATCGTTTAAACAATCAGCCTCCCCTCTCAAACACTAATGTTATTGTTGTACACCACCCTCTGGAAAACTCTTGCACAGTTATGCTGTCAAATCATCGCATAATTTCTTCAGAGTCTGAACAGTCTGAGACCAGCCTGTCTCAAGATCTTGTCATAATGTGAACAGTCAGTGATGCGTTGTCCTCTGCAGCTGTAGTCAATAGGATCAATGAAACTCTTGCACTGGGATGTCCTGAGGGGGAAGGCACCTCTGGATCAATGTGCTACAGTCAGCAGACACACGTTGTCCTCTGCTCAGCAGGAATCCCCAAAAACTGCTGTTCCTCTTCACACCACTGTTGCCCCGGCAACGAGGTACACGCAAAATGTCAAACCCTCCTCAGAGATGCGTTCTTTGCACAGTTCTTCTGTTTCTGTAGTGAGCAACTCTTCACCAACACACTGATTCAGAGTACAACCCAAAGGTGGCGCACAACTATCCAGTGCCGCTGTAATCACAATAAATCAGCAACTGGAGAAAAACTCAATTTAAATCTCTCCCCCAAAGGGTTACAAAATGAAGCGGCTGAGTGTCTATATGGTCAGGAATGCTGAAACATGTGCATGTTAAAACAAACCAATGGCAGTAGTCTACCCAGATTATTTACTTCATTAAAAGTAGTAAAACCACATTGTAAAATCTCTTTTGTCTAGTTGAAGTCCTGCTTCTAAAATTCTAGTCAGAAAAAATAAACTTCATCTTTAAAATCTTCTTTAATTTGAAACCAAAAAAGGTCTTCCTTCTCCACCATGATCCTATCTCTACATCAAAGTCCATACAAACTGATGATTCATCTTTAGAAACCATGAGGAATGACAGTTCTCATAAAACACTATTCTTCCTTACTTCAGTTCTAAATCAAATGAGCCAAACAGGAAACCCCCTTAACCCACTTGCGTATTCTATTCTTTAACTGTTTGTCTAAGTTGTGTTACAAGCAGGTTAGATCTGTAACAAAATACAAAACTAACTGTATTTAGCGCTATAATTGAAAAACAAGTAATCTGATCACAGTTAATGAATATATATCTTTGAACACTTATTATTGGTGGAAAGGTTTCCTCACAAAATGTAATCTCCATTACTAAAGCTAAAGCCTAAAGAAATCATCACGGAACAGTTTTCTGTCCTTATCACTTAATTGTCTCAATACAAACTAAAAAGCGTTGTGAAAACTCCCACTCTTGAGAACATCTCAACACTTTATTCCATCTGAGCACGAGTGTCTGACAGACACGCCCTATTAATCCAAAACGGTCTTTAATGGTATCAATTGTGAACTTCCTTAATATGAATTGTAAATGCAACATATGTTCTCTTTAGAACACAGATATGACAGTAGCTGCTGAAACTGGTTAATAGCAGTTTTCTGTCAACCTAGTTAAGCATGTTGTTGTTATATCTAGTAAATATATTTTTATTTCATGTTTACTCACAAAACAATATGACATTATTTAGAAACAAGTTTTACTCTCTCTGAACTCTTCAAAACATCTACTTGTCTTTCTCTTTCCTCCCTGTGCCCTGCAGCTGCCGGCTCAAGTTTCCCCTCATCAATCACCTGTGTGTTTGTGCAACACCTCTGTCATGCGTAACCATTTAACAGATTCATTCTGACTGACAAACTTATAACAACCTCCCGTTTACTTTCTACTCTTTCTTCATAAACTTACAAACACAATTAATGTCTACTAATGATATTACAAAAACTCTAGGTGGAATAATCCACTATTATGTTCAATTTGAATCAAACTTTAACCTGCATGTACATCATATACTCAGCAAACTACTTTCTACTTTCCCTCAACGTTACTGTATGCAATTAAGTTCCTCTGAAATGATCAGTTAATGACGAATAGTACGAAATTCACAATGCAATGTTTCTTATTTATTTAAAAGTACAAGCCTTTTCTTTAGCCCCCTGTTTGATTCCACTTAAAATCAATCTCTTAATCTGTTCCCATTGCTCCCGGTAACTCCCTGGAATTTCAGAATTGTCTTAACCATTCTGACGTTCCATATTCACTTCGCTTTTATTTATCTGACTTAATTAATATGTGTTCACTTGTAGTAATATACTGGGCTAGTGTCGTTGTTACTATTAACGTGCTTCCCTTGTAAACAATTCCAGGGTGTGTAACCCCCTTTCAGCCACTAGATGGCAGCAGCAGAGCACAAATGAGCTTCACTCTTCTGAGTGCATTGTCAGAGTTCCACAGACAATCGCTCACACAGGTATGTTAGGTAAAAATCACACAGATTTATTCCCCGTACAGTTTGTCCAGCTTGATAATGTGATGTTTATTTCAACAGACAAACAAGACCTTGAACGATGCTTCGACACCCATAAAGAATGTGACCATTCCATGGGGCATAAACCCAGGTCTTAGCGAGCCCTTTATCACACGTTAGCTTTTCAAATTAAGTTTACAGACAAAGGGAAACGAGAGCCGGT
The DNA here is from genome assembly GCA_023974075.1 of Chaenocephalus aceratus. Lineage (NCBI taxonomy): Eukaryota > Metazoa > Chordata > Actinopteri > Perciformes > Channichthyidae > Chaenocephalus > Chaenocephalus aceratus. Next base: position 37,439 of record JAMFTG010002191.1, on the reverse strand, counting down.
CCCGTCACAATTTCGGTGAGGTTTGCGTTCTCTCCCTTCGATTTAACATATAACAGACTTTTAGGCTTTTAGCTTTCAGCCTTGGTCTGTTATTTAACCCCAGTTTTAAACGGCGACCCGATCTAAAATATCGAGTTTCCAGGTTTTGTCGTGCAGGAATATAACCTCGCAACCCACAAACTGCACCGTTTCCACGCCACTCAGGAATAAGTATACCTGAGGTCCACGCCAAACTGCTCTATTTACGTTACGCAGGACTTTCTGTCTACCTTGCGATCAACGTTCACGTGTTGTATATAACTTTCCTAACATAGTAAAATATGCATTGTATATTCCATTTAAACTTTAAAAACACTGTGAAACGCCTACAGACAATCCTAAATTTGTAGTATATCCAATTACAGACAGTTGATTTTCTTAACGGGCGTCTGGTACCTTTTGTCTTGTTTTGCAGGGCCCTGCTGATTGTCTGAGATGTTTGAAAGCGTTTGTTCCCGACCCATTCCGGTCGTCCAGATTCTTCCACAGCTTTGTTTACCAGGCACGTCGGGTCACCATTTGATAGAGATCTTGAGGGACAACTGGTCCGCTTTCCAAATCTCCGCACATCCCTAACAAGCTGGTTATCATACAGGAAGGAATCCAGAACATACAAGTATCCGTTAAAACAATAATCTATTTTAATGGTAATATAACAATGCAATACAATCAATACATTACCATACAAAGCCATATCATATCATATGCGTAATGTCAGGAGTATGCCTACTCCTGGCCCCTGTTCACAGGCCGCCACGACCTTCCGGTCCGGGCGGCGCGAGAAGAGAGAGGCAGAACAAAAAGCTGAATAGGCTTTCATACCAACAGAAACAGGAAGGGGTGGAGTTTACTCAGCCTCCACACACCCCCCCCCCCCCCCCCCCCACATTCCCACATTCCAGAGACCTCAGATGTGTCTTAAAGGATATTTAAGATAACACAAATATTTCATCTCTCATATCTCCAACTTCTGGTTACACAGAATACAAAGTAATTAAACCCACACATATACTATTCAAGATATGTAGACTTCCCTGAAACATGACATGCTAGAGATGTTAAGCAGAATATACTCTTCCCCCACCTAGCACCCTGTCATGCCTACACCCCCCCCACAGGGCAATAAAACCCTGTTTACTCTAAACAGCCCTTGTTTAGAGCCATTTTAGTCCTCACCTTTATGAAAGGATAAAACAGAGAAATCAATATAAAACACAAACACAAGTATTGTTTGAACAGTATTCACTTAACTGCTACTATTGATAATTACCAGAGAAACTCAAGGGACCTCTTTTAATATCTGGAAATTGCAACAAGACTTTCTGCCATTTCAAATGTAACACACTTCTTAAATATCAGATGCTGCATGTGTAGTTTATACTTTATTCAAACTGTGAACACCTGAACACCTGAACACCTAAACACCTAAACACCTAAACACCCAAACACCCAAACACCCGAACACCCGAACACCCGAACACCCGAACACCCGAACACCCGAACACCCGAACACGCTGCTGCTGTAAAACTATTTCCCAATTTGGGCAAAAGCTAACTTTCATAGCACAGCTTCCTTCTCACTCAACACAATAAAGAAACAGACCGTATAGCACAGCACAAAGGATCAATACCATCATCATCATTGATCTCTTTTCCAAGGGAGACCTGCTCAAGTAGTTCCACATGAAACATAACAACATAAACAGAACAACAAAAGGACATCACACAACATCATTTACATAACTATCCACATGAACAGGTACCAACAGCTTCCGATTGAGTAGCATCCAACCGAGCTTTAAAACATTTAGTGGCACCAGATTGTTCAGTTTCCATTTAATGTGCAGACTCTTCCAAGACAGAGGAGCTGCCTCTAGAAGCTGCTTCCCTCAGACAGAGGAGCTGCCTCTAGAAGCTGCTTCCCTCAGACAGAGGAGCTGCCTCTAGAAGCTGCTTCCCTCAGACAGAGGAGCTGCATCTAGAAGCTGCTTCCCTCAGACAGAGGAGCTGCATCTAGAAGCTGCTTCCCTCAGACAGAGGAGCTGCCTCTAGAAGCTGCTTCCCTCAGACAGAGGAGCTGCATCTAGAAGCTGCTTCCCTCAGACAGAGGAGCTGCATCTAGAAGCTGCTTCCCTCAGACAGTCCTAGCAGCTGCTCATTTAGTAAAACCACAGCATGCGATCTCAGGCAGGAGCCACTTACACTTCTCCGTGAGATCAGGAGCAGATGTAAGATGGAGGTTTCCTAACATGGCTTTGTATATAAAGTGTCCCAGTGACTGAGCCTCCGTACAGTTAGTGAAGCAGACCAGCCCTTGCACACAGGGTGCAGTGAAGGGTTAATGCTTTACAGTCTGTCACACATCTCAGAGCGCTGTGATACGCAGCATCTAACTGGACCAGGCAATGGGCCGGTGCATTCATATAGACCAGATCCCCAGAGTCCAGCACAGGTCAAAGGTCACAGAGCCTCTTCCTGGCCTCCAGGAGAAGCAGGAGTGTTCCTGGAGAAGAACCCCAGCCTCACCCTCAGCTCCTCAGCAGGTTAGAGACCTGAGGGTGAGAGGAGAGACGATCATCAAGCAGATACCCAGGTATTTGTAACAGGAACCACTTTGAGTTTTGTTCCTTGCGTAGTTACAATATCTACAACAGGCTCTGAGTCTGTTCAGCTTTAGAAAGAGCGTTACCTTGGTTTGATCCACATCTAAAGAAGCTTTAGTTCAGAGCGCTGAGTCTGAGTAGTGTTAGAAACAGCCTGTGATGTAACACCAGCTCCTGAAGGAGGGACCTCACAGAACATCACGGGATCATCCGCATAATGTGAAGTAGCTTCATCCACATGTTCCCCTGAGCTGTTGATGTAGATGGAGAATAAAAGTGGGCCTGAAACAGAGCCTTGAGGAACACCATCAGTGATGTGTAACCCCTCAGAAGACAGCCCATCAGAGTGAACACATGGGACCTTTCAGAGAGGCAGTTCTCAGACCACCCACTGCACGGCTGGACACGCCGACACTGAGCAGCCTCTGCTTTGAGATGAGATGATCCACGTGTCAGACGCTTTGGACAGGTCAACAAACAGAGCTGCTCCACTCTGCTTATCATCTAGATACTCTCCACATCGTTCACACGGTCATCGTGGCAGTGATGGTGCTGCGCTGCTCTCTGAAGCCTGACTGATGCTCAGACAGGTTGTCATGGTTACATAGAAACTCCTTTACCTGTTCACTCACGAGGCGTTCAAGAGCCTGAGCCAGAACTGACCACTTAGAGACGGCCTATAGTTATTCAATGAGGTGCCCTCGCCTCCTTTCAGTGAAGGCAGGACATACGCTGACTTCCACACTTTAGAGATGGTGTTAGAGCTGAGGGAGAGGTTAGAGAGAGAAGAGAGAGGAGGAGCGATAACATCTGCTCTGTCTTTAAAGAAAGGTTCTACGTTGTCCGGGCCGGCCGGTTTCCTAGGATCTAACTTAGATAAAGCTTCACGAACAACATCAACAGGAAGAGGAGTAAAACTGAAAGGGTTTTCCAGACCACGTTGTTCAGAGTCACGGACTGGAGTTCACAGGAGCAGAGTTAGTGACAGAATCAAGCAGAGAACCACAGGACACACAGTGCTCATTAAAGCAGCTGAGCATAGAGCCCTGTCCGACAGAGAGCAGAGGCTGAGGTGAGGCACGGAGGAGCTCATTACGGATCTCACCGTGGAGATCGATTTTATTGCTTTCCAAAATTTCCTAGGATTATTCAGGTTTTCTGTGGAAACTGACAAATAGTACTTCCACTTTTCACTTTTGACATGAGAAGTGAAGCTATTCCTCAGCTGCCTGAACGCAGCCACTCTACCTCTGAGCCTGATCTCCAGCCTTTGCCCAGGCCTTGTTTCTCTCATGAAGGACACTGGACAGCTCAGCAGAGAACCAGGCCTTGTTCCTCTCATGAAGGACACTGGACAGCTCAGCAGAGAACCAGGCCTTGTTCCTCTCATGAAGGAGACTGGACAGCTCAGCAGAGAACCAGGCCTTGTTTCTCTCATGAAGGACACTGGACAGCTCAGCAGAGAACCAGGCCTTGTTTCTCTCATGAAGGACACTGGACAGCTCAGCAGAGAACCAGGCCTTGTTTCTCTCATGAAGGACACTGGACAGCTCAGCAGAGAACCAGGCCTTGTTTCTCTCATGAATGACGCTGGACAGCTCAGCAGAGAACCAGGCCTTGTTTCTCTCATGAAGGACACTGGACAGCTCAGCAGAGAACCAGGCCTTGTTCCTCTCATGAATGACGCTGGACAGCTCAGCAGAGAACCAGGCCTTGTTCCTCTCATGAAGGACACTGGACAGCTCAGCAGAGAACCAGGCCTTGTTTCTCTCATGAAGGACACTGGACAGCTCAGCAGGAACCAGGCCTTGTTCCTCTCATGAAGGACACTGGACAGCTCAGCAGAGAACCAGGGAGTGTCTCGTCCCTTCACTCTGAATGTACGCAGGCATGTCTATCAATGATCTCCAGAACACCAAGATCAAAATAAGACCATGCGGTTTCATCAGCACACAGATCGATTTACCCAATCAAACCCAAACAGATCATGAACTAAACCCTGCTCCACAAAGTGATTAATCTCTCTTGATGATGATGCGAGGTTTAACCTTTTGGACCTTAGTGTCCCTGATTGTGGCTACAGCACAGAGATCGCTCAGATCATTCTCCATACTCCCACAGATGAATATTTAGGGAGCATTAGTTAGGATGAGATAAATAGGGAGGATTTATTAGGGACTTGATGTTAGGGCGAGTAGGACTGTCCACAATCTGAGTAACATTCAAAGAGATACAAAGGTTTTTAAAATCCTTTGACTCTGCAGTTAACCAGTCCCAGTTAACCAGTCCCAGTTAACCAGTCCCAGTTAACCAGTCCCAGTTAACCAGTCCCAGTTAACCAGTCCCAGTTCAAACCTCCAAGCAGCTCTATTTCCTTGTAGTCTAGTTGTGATAAAAGATTAGCTAGTGAAGACAAGGAGTCCTTGCCAGCTGAGGGGGGTCTGTAGCAGCCCACCACCATGACCTTTGACCCTTTGCCACTTTGATATTTAAGGCTAAAAATTCAAATTGCTTCCTGATCGATTTGGAAACTAATGTGGTTACACTGAACTTATTCTGAACATAAATGGCAACGCCACCACCTTCATTAGGCCGGTCGGAACGATACACATTAAAACCATTTAAGGCGACGTCAGAGGCCAGAATAGACTTGTTTAGCCATGTTTCAGATAAAACAATGACGTCAGCGTCAGTCGAGCCCAGATACGGACAACATCTAGTTTACCTGACAGACTGCGCACATTCAAGTGGATGAAGCCCAACCCAGACCTAGCTTTAGAATCAGCAGGAGTAGATCTGACTACGACTACTGGGCGGACCAGGGTTAGGGTGGACATTTCCTGACAGTAATAACAACAACAAAACCAGGCATCTTTTCCTCTTAAATGACACACATACACCGTCATCTACTTTAGAGACACCGGAGAGGTCTGCGAGAGTGTGATTAGAGCTGAAGAAGCAGTCCTGAAGAACCATCATCGCAGGAAAATAAAAAAGACAAACATATTTTGTCGAGCAGATTGTCTGTGACAAGGCAACCGGTAATTGTTTGAGCAACACATCCGAACCTTTGCAGGGGATGCCCACTGCGGGTGGCAGAACAGACCTGAGTCCAGTAGACTTCTCAGAATGACTAGAGATCTTCTCATCGTCCAGAACAGCTAACAGGCACAGCAGAATCTGATATGGGCCATTTTCCCAGACCAGCACACAGTATCCGGATAGGCGTGCAAGCAGGCCCGACATGTGGAGGCGCTCCGTTCTCCTCGCGATATCCCCGGTGCAGAACCTCCTCAGTACAGCAGGATAGGCGAAGCAGGACCAGCTCGAGGCGTAGAGGCGCTCCGGTCTCTCCGCGATATCCCCGTGGTAAAACGTCCTCGGCACCGTAGAGCACGACAGGTGGAGCAGGTGGATACAGGCCTCCGCTACAGCAGGTGTAAAGCAGGCCGCAGCCCGAACGCGAAGCCGCTCCGGTCTCTCCGTTACGCCCCCCGGGGCAAAATCTCGCCAGGACAGCAGCACACGACAAGTGGAAGCAGGTCCCCGCCACAGCACAACTGGGCAGGTGGAAAAAGGGGGCCCAAGCAACAACGTGCAGCCGCTCCGTCTCTCCGCGACTTCCCGGGAAAAACCTCCCCACAACAGCACAGGTGCTCAGGTAAACCTCCTATCCACGCCGACGGAAGAGAGGCAGCCCTGCCCCTCACTTTCCACGCTCCGTGAGGCGGATGAGAAAATGTGCTCCGCTCGCTCTGATCGACGAGTGTAGAGTATGATTGAACGGTGATGGCATGTGTGGCTGTGCATGACAGGCTTGGCAGGTAATAAACTATTCATGTGACCTACTCATTTAACGGGAAGAAACTCAGCTAACTGATGATATGAACCATTTTTACCGAAACAAAACACAAGTCTAACAAGAAGCGTCTAAATGAGCCCTGAGCGGAAAACGCACTCTAGGTATAAATCAATCGACATACTTATCGGATGTTAGCTAACAAGCTGAGAGTCCACAGATTCTATAAATATAAGTATCATCACTGAGCGATCAGAACTCGCGACAGGACGTCACACGACGTAGCTTTAGGGAGCCAACGCGGAGCTATGCTCACTTTAGCCGTCGTTCTGATCAGAAACGAGAATAACGCGGCTGAAGTGAATCCATAGCTGAATCCAATGTGTCCGTCACTTTGAGAAAGTATTGATAATCCATAACTCCATTTTTATGTCAAAAACGGAGTTTTCACATTAGCTGCTAATGACAGCTTCCTGTTTTGTCTCCTTGGATACGAGTCCAAACAACTCACAGACTGCACCGGGCGCTGACGTAGGCGCCCTGTGACCATCAGATTTGACGACGCTGATTGGCTGAAATTATGTTTCGGCGCCATAGTTTAAAGATAGCAACAGTTGGCTTCTGCTGCACTTGCTGCTCTCTCGTCTGGGCGCTGTGCCTAGCGCCCAGACGAGAGAGGGTACGGCCAGGCAGGAAACATCAAATCAAATCAAAGTTTATTTATAAAGCACATTTAAAAGCGATTTTTGGTCGGGCCAAAGTGCTGTACATGTAATAAATACTACAATCACTTAAAAACACTACATTCATAATAAAAGACAGATAAAAATTACAAAAAAGATAAATTACAAAAAGATAAATTACAACAGGTCAACTCAGGGAAAAGTCAGGAGTCGTGCTCCGCTCTGAAGGCCAGGGAGAAGAAGTGAGTTTTAAGCGTAGATTTAAAAACCCCCAGGGTCCGGGCCGACCTCACATGGAGGGGCAGAGGGTTCCAGAGCCTGGGGCCCGCTGCTGCGAAGGCTCGGTGCCCTCGGGTTTTGAGCCTGGTCTTAGGCACTACCAGCAGCAGCTGATCGGCCGACCTCAAGGCTCTGGGGTGTAGCGCTGGAGGAGTTCGGCTACACAGGAGGAGCCAGCCCATTCAGGGCTTTGAAAACAAATACAAGGAGTTTAAAATCTATTCTGAGCCGAACTGGAAGCCGGTGCAAAGAAGCCAGAATTGGGGTGATATGGTCACACTTTTTGTGGCCAGTGAGAAGACGTGCAGCTGCGTCAACGTATGTGGGTATGGACCAGGCCTCAATTAGACGCCTGCAGCTAGTTCAGAACGCAGCACAGTAGAAGAAAAACTTCAATCTCAGCAAAGACACATCATGCAGCTAGAGATCCAGCTCGAGGAGACAAGGCAAAGCAGAGTTACTGCCGTGACAAGTGTTCTGCCTCTCAGCGAGTGAAGAGGCTCTTCGGATGGAGACAGGATTGCCAGATAGAGACACATTCAGTGCTGTGTGTGAGTGTGTTGCTCGTTGTGAGGGTTCCATTACATACCCAGAAGGTCGGTTCCCCAAAGCACTGAGTCTTGAAGACCACGTTTTCATGACCCTCATGAAACTGCGTCATCATTACACACACCTTCATCTGGCTGCACTCTTTCACTGCGGGGAAAGCACTGTCAGAAATGTGATTGTAACATTTATAGAGGTTCTCCACAAAGTACTTCTTAAGGACATAATGAGTACTGTTCCCAGCCGGGGGGGAAGTAAGACCAGCTTGCCTTCTTCATTTCGGCACATCCAAAACTGCAGAATGATAGTGGATTGTATGGACATCAAAGTTGCTATCCCCAAGCAAATGGATATCCAGAAAGAGAGCGACTCTGCTTACCGTGGCATGCTCTCCGTCAAACTACTGCTGGGGGTAGCACCACATGCTGTGATCACATACTGCAGCACACTATACCCAGGATCAACAAGTGACAAAGAGATAGTACGGGACTCTGGTGCTCTTTCAAACCTGGAGATCTGATATTGTCTGACAAGGGATTCATAATCCAGAACATTCTTCCTGTCAACATTCCCCCACTCCTCTGTCATGGCCAGCCGACACACAGCGCAGCACAGGCTACAAAGCTTATCGCACAACATAGGATTCCCGTCGAGAGAGCAACTGCTCGTTTGAAAGAATTTAGGATCCTAAAGTTACATCACATCACATTTAGCTGAGGCTTTTATCCAGAGCGACTCACAATAAGTGTTCGACCAGGAAGACACAACCTTGAAGAAAACAGAATCATAAAGTACATCAGGCTTCATAGAGCCAAGCATTTCAAGTGCTACTCAACTGGCTTTAGAGGAGCCAGCCCTTTGTTAGTAGTTCTATCCTCGAGGTGGAGTCGAAGGAGATGAGCTTCAGTCTGGAAGGTGTGTGAGCTTTCTGCTGTCCTGATGTCAATGGGAGCTCATTCCACCATCTTGGAGCCAGGACAGCAAACCCACGTGTTTCTGCTGATGGGAACTTGGGTCCCCCTCGCAGAGAGGGTGCAGCGAGGGTGCAGCGAGGGTGCAGCGAGGGTGCAGCGAGTCGTCTGGCTGATGCAGAGCGGAGTGCACGTGCTGGGGTGCACGGTTTAACCATGTCCTGGATGTAGGAAGGGCCAGATCCATTCTCAGCATGGTACGCAAGCACCAGGGTCTTGAAGTGGATTCTAGCAGTTACCGGAAGCCAGTGGAGGGAGCGGAGGAGCGGCGTGGTGTGGAACATTCAGGAAGGCTGAAGACCTGACGAGCCGCTGCATTCTGGGTGAGAGAGGTCGGATGGCACATGCAGGCAGACCAGCAGGAGGGAGCTGCAGTAGTCTAGTGAGCTGACGAGAGCCTGGACCAGAACCTGCGTGGCTCTCTGGGTCAGCTGGGGACGCATCCTCCTGATGCTGTAGAGCGTGTTTCTGCAGCAGCGGGTTGGAGCAGCGATGTTTGCAGTGAAGGACAGGTTGTTATCTAGGATCACACCCAGAGTCATTGCAGTCTGAGTCGGGGAAACAACAGAGGGGTCGATGTTGATAGTCAGGTCAAGAGAGGGACAATCTTTTCCCGGAAGGAAAGCAGCTCAGTTTTGTCGAGGTTGAGCTTGAGGTGATGAGCGGACATCCACTGAGAGATGTCAGCTAGACGAGCAGAGATGCGAGCGACGACCTGGGTCTCTGAGCGGGGGAAGGGCAGGATTCATTGGGTGTCGTCAGCGTAGCAGTGGTATGGGAAACCATGCGGGCTAATGACTGATCCGAGCGAGTTTGTGTACAAGGAGAAGAGGAGGGGACCAAGAACAGAGCCCTGAGGGACCCCTGTAGTTAATTGACAAGGGTCGGACTCTGACCCTCTCCAAGTGACCCTGTAGGTGCGGTCTTTGAGGTATGAGGTGAGGAGGGAAAGTGCAGAGCCTGAAACTCCAAGTTTCGCCAGGAGTGAGGAGGGGGAGGGGCTTTGGGGGGGTCCAGGAGGGAGGAGGGGGAGGGGCTTTGGGGGGGTCCAGGAGGGAGGAGAAGATGGAAAATAGTTTTTTGGGATTGGAATAGGAAGATTGGATCTTATCTTGAAAGAAAGTGCTTTGTGCCTGAGAGATGGAAGCAGAGAAAGAGGAGAGGAGAGCCTGATAGGTTAGGAGGTCGTCACGGTGTTTGGATTTCCACCGTTTCCGCTCTGCTGCCCGAAGGACGGTTCTATTAGCACGCAGTGCGTCATTTAGCCAGGGAGCAGGAGGGGACTGACGAGCCTGCCGAGATGTGAGAGGACAGAGAGAGTCCAGAGAGGAGGTGAGAGGATGAGAGAAGACAGAGAGAGTCCAGAGAGGATGAGAGAGGATGAGAGAAGACAGAGAGAGTCCAGAGAGGATGTGAGAGTCCAGAGAGAGTCCAGAGAGGATGAGAGAGGATGAGAGAAGACAGAGAGAGTCCAGAGAGGATGCGAGAGGACAGAGAGAGTCCAGAGAGGATGTGAGAGTCCAGAGAGAGTCCAGAGAGGATGAGAGAGGACAGAGAGAGTCCAGAGAGGATGAGAGAGGATGAGAGAAGACAGAGAGAGTCCAGAGAGGATGCGAGAGGACAGAGAGAGTCCAGAGAGGATGTGAGAGTCCAGAGAGAGTCCAGAGAGGATGAGAGAGGACAGAGAGAGTCCAGAGAGGATGAGAGAAGACAGAGAGAGTCCAGAGAGGATGCGAGAGGACAGAGAGAGTCCAGAGAGGATGTGAGAGTCCAGAGAGAGTCCAGAGAGGATGAGAGAGGACAGAGAGAGTCCAGAGAGGATGAGAGAGGACAGAGAGTCCAGAGAGAGTCCAGAGAGGATGAGAGAGTAGAGAGGAGAGGTTCTGCAGCAGAGTTTGGAGGCAGGAGTTGGAAGGAGTCAGAGGAAGGGAGGGCTGAGAGCACCGAGGAGGCAAAGGTAGAGGGGGAGAGGAGGCAAAGGTAGAGGGGGAGAGGGAACGGAGGTTACGGCGGACAGGTGCAGGATGAGAATAGATTAGTTTGTTATGTTTGGAGAGGGGTAGAGAGAATGAGATGAAGAAGTGATCGGAGGTGTGGAGCGGGTTTACAGAGAGGTTAGAAGTAGAGCAGGTCCTTGAGGATATGAGATCAAGGACACTGCCAGCTTTATGAGCTGGTGGGGACGGAGACAGTGAGAAAGCAAAGGCGGTGAACAGAGATGTTAGTTCGTCTATCTTCCCCGTCTGGAGGTTGAAGTCTCCGAGAAGTACAGCGGGAGGGCCAGATTCAGGGATGTGTGTGAGGAGAGGATCTAAGTCCTCCAGGAAGTTCATTCCATCTCACCTGAGGCCCTTCGCAGATAAACTGGTGCAGGTGCGCACTAGTGAACTTCAAACGTCCTCTCATAAAAGAGGTGGCAGAAAAAGAGTGTCTTATCAACTCTGTAAGCCCCCCCCCTCTATCAACTTCCTCTTGACTGACTTTTCTGTTTATTTTATTTTACTATATTTACTTGCTTGCCTGTCCTTGTTTCTCTACCCTCCCTCATACTGTAAAGCGTCTTCGAGTTGTAGAAAAGCGCTATATAAATAAAATGTATTATTATTATTATACTTTGTTTTACATTTTGAGTTCATCATTAAACTCAAACAATGTCTTCAAACTGGGTGCATTTTATTTAGGTTCTGTTTAATACACATGTTAATTTGACTCAGATGTGCTGATAATATCTGCAAATATAAATCTTTAGACTGTCTTGGGGGACGCGGTGGGGGAGGGGGGGCGCGGTGGGGGAGGGGGGGGGGGGGCGCGGTGGACCCGTTCAAATCCAGTTTGGACAGTCTGGTGGTTCCATCCCATTTCAAGTGCTGTTCGAGGCTCGGTTACCCTCGGAGCACACTCTCCAATCACAGAGCTTGAGGACTATCACGGGGTTTGTCAAACAGAGCACATGGTGTAGTCCAAACGATAGCTGGGGATTCTGGGTAGTGTAGTGTCTTCTGCCATCCTTTACTCAGAAAAACATTAGTTTCTCCGAATCGAAGGGGAAAATACAAAAGCATTGCACACAATTTAAACCAATCAATGTTGTGTAATTAACAAGGATGCTCTGGAGTTAGTGGATGAGTAGAGCAGATATCACTGAGATCAATCCACAGGAAGGGAATACTTACTTCCGGGTGTACAATTCTCCGTTATCCAATGGGAATGGACGCTCACATTGCCTTTAAGGGCAGCCAACACCAACGAATGCCGTGCTTCCAAGAGCGTCAAGTCCCGCCGCAGATGGGAATACGTTGCAATCAGTTGAAAGCTGTTTGCGTCCCTTTATGACGCTGAAGGAGCCGAGGAGCGACTGCACGCCACGGACACTGACCAAACGTCGCTCCTGGACGCTTAGGGAGTGAGAGTGTGTTGTTATGACACGAAACTAATCCCATAAATCGGACTTTATATTAAACAATGCTTTGTGAATATTGTACGATGAGAAGAGAGACGCAGAAACTCAGAGACAGAATCAATCGTTTATTCAGGCAGAAGCATGACCATCATCAGCACTCACATGTTGCATTATGGGAAATGTAGTACTCGGGTGTTTTGGAACTACAACCTTTATAAAAGTCAGGAGATGCTTCAAATTTGATATATTTGTTTACATTCTGTTTTTTGTGGGTTCCTTGACTTCATGAATGTAAAATATTTTCCCTTTAAGGTCAATTCTTATTAAAGTCAGATGTAAAGTTCTTGTGATGAAGCTTTTTGGAGGACAACCCTTAAAAAGTACACATGTAAACTTCATAATGTAAACAAAGTTATTGTGACTTTAGATGTTTTATTGCATTGTTGAGAGCTCATAGAAAAGGTACACTGTCAGGTTTGGGAATGTCCTCGAGAGAATGTTTAAATATAGCTGCCACACAAACATCTGCTGTTAGAAACTAGATCTTAAATATAAACTTCATTTTTCAAAGAGCTGCAAAATGTTCCTCCAACACGACGGAAAGAGTCGCCTGTTACTCAGAGCTGGAAGTTAATAAAGACATTTCTGTATCGCTGAACAGAGAATAGAGAGGTGCAGGAATGAGTCCTAAACAAGGCATGAGTCAGCATTTCATCACTTCCTGTCCCTAAACGTCATCACGCCAACATTAGCCTCCTTTAGCTTAGCGGTGGTGAAGTGAAGTCATGTGACCGTGCTGTAGTTCCTTTATAGCCCAACATTAGCCACCTTTAGCTTAGCGGTGGAGACGTGAAGTCATGTGACCGCGCTGTAGTTCCTTTATAGCCCAACATTAGCCGCCTTTAGCTTAGCGGTGGAGACGTGAAGTCATGTGACCGTGCTGTAGTTCCTTTATAGCCCAACATTAGCCGCCTTTAGCTTAGCGGTGGTGAAGTGAAGTCATGTGACCGTGCTGTAGTTCCTCTATAGCCCAACATTAGCCTCCTTTAGCTTAGCGGAGGTGACGTGAAGTCATGTGACCGTGCTGTGGTTCCTTTATAGCCCCACATTAGCCACCTTTAGCTTAGCAGTGGAGACGTGTCATGTGACCAACACAGGAGTAGGACACCCTGCACCTCTCTATTGTGCGTCTGAATATTCAGTAGCTGCCAGAATAGGAGATCTGCGTTTGGCACATGGACAGTTAAAGAGCTCTCACTGTCAACACTTGGCGTCTCACACTAAACATCGTGTCTCTACATGCGATCTACAAACTGAGTTCATTAATACAAAGACAACGTTTTAGTTAGAAATATAAATACTACAAAATAAAAAAGAGCTGAACAGAAATATTTCTCATGAAAAACAAAACTGTAGTAAAATAGAGCTTCTGAACATTCACACCAACGGTGTTTCAGGGCCGGTTCGGAGCTGGAGCTTGAAAAGCACCGGGTTTTCCTGTTCACACCGCAGCGGAGCCGCCTCTTAGCTCCGGATTCCGGTTCGTTTCGAGCACCACATTTTTTTCCGGCTAGAGCAAAAGCACGAGGCAGGGGCGGGATCAACTCCTGAACAACCACAACAAGCCCGCGTTTTATCCAGCTTGTACACAACGATGGAGAAACGTAACAAGCAGCAGAGGTCCACTGAAGAGACCAGCTACCTGCTGGGAACCTGGTCCACTGAAGAGACCAGCTACCTGCCGGGAACCTGGTCCACTGAAGAGACCAGCTACCTGCTGGGAACCTGGTCCACTGAAGAGACCAGCTACCTGCCGGGAACCTGGTCCACTGAAGAGACCAGCTCCCTGCTGGGAACCTGGTCTTCCGAAGAGGTGCAGAGGAAGCTGCAGCACAATCGGCCATTGTTGTTGTTGTGTCAGCTGTGAGCGGTTTCTGCGCGGTTTGGCTTTATGAAGCAGGCACGCAAACGGTTACGTCATGACGCAAACGGTTACATCATGACGCAAACGGTTACGTCATGACGCAGCACCAGTCGGACTCTGGGCGGTGTGAACAGAGCCGGAGCTAAACCGAAGAACCGGTTCTGAACCTGAAAAGCTCTAGCACGGAGCTTGAACCGGAGTTGCGTTGGTGTGAATGAGGTATCTGTGTTTTACAGTGTGTGTGTGTGTGTGTGTGTGTGTGTGTGTGTGTGTCACTACGTTAAATGAATAAAAGACAACAAAGGCTCTGTTAATGTGACAATAGACGTTAACAACCTTTTTCATTTCATGCTTACGGTGGCCGACAGGTGCAAACGCCCAAACCTCGTCCTTCAGGAGACACGATGCAGATATAAAAACACAACGAGAACCAGGGGACACACATCAGGGTTAGCTACGTTAGCTAGCTAGCTTACAGCAGATCTGCAGTGACATCAGAAGTCATGTGATCATATTGTTCAAATGAGCTTCTTCAGCGTTTGGTTTCTGCAGCTTTTATTAAACGCTGCCATGTCTCCTCAAGCTGCTGGATGTTCTCTAAACGCTGCCATGTCTCCTCAAGCTGCTGGATGTTCTCTAAACGCTGCATGTCTCCTCAAGCTGCTGGATGTTCTCTAAACACTGCCATGTCTCCTCAAGCTGCTGAGTGTTCTCTAAACACTGCCATGTCTCCTCAAGCTGCTGAGTGTTCTCTAAACGCTGCCATGTCTCCTCAAGCTGCTGGATGTTCTCTAAACGCTGCCATGTCTCCTCAAGCTGCTGGATGTTCTCTAAACGCTGCCATGTCTCCTCAAGCTGCTGGATGTTCTCTAAACGCTGCCATGTCTCCTCAAGCTGCTGGATGTTCTCTAAACGCTGCCATGTCTCCTCAAGCTGCTGGATGTTCTCTAAACGCTGCCATGTCTCCTCAAGCTGCTGGATGTTCTCTAAACGCTGCCATGTCTCCTCAAGCTGCTGGATGTTCTCTAAACGCTGCCATGTCTCCTCAAGCTGCTGGATGTTCTCTAAACGCTGCCATGTCTCCTCAAGCTGCTGATGTTCTCTAAACGCTGCCATGTCTCCTCAAGCTGCTGAGTGTTCTCTAAACACTGCCATGTCTCCTCAAGCTGCTGAGTGTTCTCTAAACGCTGCCATGTCTCCTCAAGCTGCTGGATGTTCTCTAAACGCTGCCATGTCTCCTCAAGCTGCTGGATGTTCTCTAAACGCTGCCATGTCTCCTCAAGCTGCTGGATGTTCTCTAAACGCTGCCATGTCTCCTCACTGCTGGATGTTCTCTAAACCGTGCCATGTCCTTCTCAAGCTGCTGGATTGTTCTCTAAACACGTGCATGTCTCCTCAAGCTGCTAGGTGTTCTCTAAACGCTGCCATGTCTCCTCAAGCTGCTGGATGTCTCTAAACACTGCATGTCTCCTCAAGCTGCTGGATGTTCCTTAAACGCTGCCATGTCTCCTCAAGCTGCTGGATGTTCTCTAAACGTCTGGCCATTTCTCCTCAAGCTGCTGGAGTGTTCTCTAAACCTGCCATGTCTCCTCAAGCTGCTGGAGTGGTTCTCTAAACGCTGCCATGTCTCCTCAAGCTGCTGGAGTGTTCTCTAAACGCTGCCATGTCTCCTCAAGGCTTCTGAGTGTTCTCTAAAACGGCTTGCATGTCTCCTCAAGCTGCTGGATGTTCTCTAAACGCTGCATGTCTCCTCAGCTGCTGGAGTGTTCTCTAAACGCTGCCATGTCTCCTCAAGCTGCTGGATGTTCTCTAAACGCTGCCATGTCTCCTCAAGCTGCTGGATGTTCTCTAAACGCTGCCATGTCTCCTCAAGCTGCTGGATGTTCTCTAAACGCTGCCATGTCTCCTCAAGCTGCTGAGTGTTCTCTAAACGCTGCCATGTCTCCTCAAGCTGCTGGATGTTCTCTAAACGCTGCCATGTCTCCTCAAGCTGCTGGATGTTCTCTAAACGCTGCCATGTCTCCTCAAGCTGCTGGATGTTCTCTAAACGCTGCCATGTCTCCTCAAGCTGCTGGATGTTCTCTAAACGCTGCCATGTCTCCTCAAGCTGCTGGATGTTCTCTAAACGCTGCCATGTCTCCTCAAGCTGCTGGATGTTCTCTAAACGCTGCCATGTCTCCTCAAGCTGCTGGATGTTCTCTAAACGCTGCCATGTCTCCTCAAGCTGCTGGAGTTACGCTTCCTTCTAAACGCTGCCATGTCTCCTCAAGCTGCTGGATGTTCTCTAAACGCTGCCAGTCTCCTCAAGCTGTGGTGTTCTAAACGCTGCCATGTCTCCTAAGCTGCTGGATGTTCTCTAAACGCTGCCATGTCTCCTAAAGCTGCTGATGTTCTCTAAACGCTGCCATGTCTCCTCAAGCTGCTGGAGTGTTCTTCTAAACGCTGCCATGTTCTCCTCAAGCTGCTGGATGTTCTCTAAACGCTGCCATGTCTCCTCAAGCTGTGGATGTTCTCTAAAACGCTGCCATGTCTCCTCAAGCTGCTGGATGTTCTCTAAACGCTGCCCTGTCTCCTCAAGCTGCTGGATGTTCTCTAAACGCTGCCATGTCTCCTCAAGCTGCTGAGTGTTCTCTAAACGCTGCCATGTCTCCTCAAGCTGCTGGATGTTCTCTAAACGCTGCATGTCTCCTCAAGCTGCATGGATGTTCTCTAAACTACTGCCATGTCTCCTCAAGCTGCTGAGTGTTCTCTAAACAATGCCATGTCTCCTCAGCTGCGGAGTGTTCTCCTAAACGCTGCCATGTCTCCTAGCTAACGCTAATGTCTCCTAAGCTGCTGGATGTTCTCTAAACGCTTGCAATGTCCCTCAAGCTGCTGGTTCCTAACGTGCCATGTCTCCTAAGCTGCTGGATGTTCTCTAAACGCTGCCATGTCTCCTCAAGCTGCTGGATGTTCTCTAAACGCTGCCATGTCTCCTCAAGCTGCTGGATGTTCTCTAAACGCTGCCATGTCTCCTCAAGCTGCTGGATGTTCTCTAAACGCTGCCATGTCTCCTCAAGCTGCTGGATGTTCTCTAAACGCTGCCATGTCTCCTCAAGCTGCTGGATGTTCTCTAAACGCTGCCATGTCTCCTCAAGCTGCTGGATGTTCTCTAAACGCTGCCATGTCTCCTCAAGCTGCTGGATGTTCTCTAAACGCTGCCATGTCTCCTCAAGCTGCTGGATGTTCTCTAAACGCTGCCATGTCTCCTCAAGCTGCTGATGTTCTCTAAACGCTGCCATGTCTCCTCAAGCTGCTGGATGTTCTCTAAACGCTGCCATGTCTCCTCAAGCTGCTGGATGTTCTCTAAACGCTGCCATGTCTCCTCAAGCTGCTGGATGTTCTCTAAACGCTGCCATGTCTCCTCAAGCTGCTGAGTGTTCTCTAAACGCTGCCATGTCTCCTCAAGCTGCTGGATGTTCTCTAAACGCTGCCATGTCTCCTCAAGCTGCTGGATGTTCTCTAAACGCTGCCATGTCTCCTCAAGCTGCTGGATGTTCTCTAAACGCTGCCATGTCTCCTCAAGCTGCTGAGTGTTCTCTAAACGCTGCCATGTCTCCTCAAGCTGCTGGATGTTCTCTAAACGCTGCCATGTCTCCTCAAGCTGCTGGATGTTCTCTAAACGCTGCCATGTCTCCTCAAGCTGCTGATGTTCTCTAAACGCTGCCATGTCTCCTCAAGCTGCTGAGTGTTCTCTAAACGCTGCCATGTCTCCTCAAGCTGCTGGATGTTCTCTAAACGCTGCCATGTCTCCTCAAGCTGCTGGATGTTCTCTAAACGCTGCCATGTCTCCTCAAGCTGCTGAGTGTTCTCTAAACGCTGCCATGTCTCCTCAAGCTGCTGAGTGTTCTCTAAACGCTGCCATGTCTCCTCAAGCTGCTGGATGTTCTCTAAACGCTGCCATGTCTCCTCAAGCTGCTGATGTTCTCTAACGCTGCCATGTCTCCTCAAGCTGCTGAGTGTTCTCTAAACACTGCCATGTCTCCTCAAGCTGAGTGTCTCTAACACTGCCATGTCTCTCAAGCTGCTGAGTGTTCTCTAAACACTGCCATGTCTCCTCAAGCTGCTGAGTGTTCTCTAAACGCTGCCATGTCTCCTCAAGCTGCTGGATGTTCTCTAAACGCTGCCATGTCTCCTCAAGCTGCTGGATGTTCTCTAAACGCTGCCATGTCTCCTCAAGCTGCTGGATGTTCTCTAAACGCTGCCATGTCTCCTCAAGCTGCTGGATGTTCTCTAAACGCTGCATGTCTCCTCAAGCTGCTGGATGTTCTCTAAACGCTGCCATGTCTCCTCAAGCTGCTGGATGTTCTCTAAACGCTGCCATGTCTCCTCAAGCTGCTGGATGTTCTCTAAACGCTGCCATGTCTCCTCAAGCTGCTGGATGTTCTCTAAACGCTGCCATGTCTCCTCAAGCTGCTGGATGTTCTCTAAACGCTGCCATGTCTCCTCAAGCTGCTGAGTGTTCTCTAAACGCTGCCATGTGGAACCTTTGGGTTTTTAAATCTGCATCCTCTCTGAAGCTGCAGTGAGTTTGCACCTGTCGGCCTGCGTACATGCTGCCAGGCACTAAACAAGAAGCTGTGAGGTGTGTGTTCAGTGTATTTCCGTCACTCATATTTGTTCATTTAATAGTAAAAATAATTTGTTACCAGCATAACTCTGATATGAAATGTAAACAATGAGAGTCCAAAAATGTAAAAACATACAAAAAACATGGTTTTGAAATCCAAAGCACACACACACACACACACACACACACACACACACACACACACACACACACACACACACACACACACACACACACACACACACACACACACACACAGTGTTCAGAACAGCCATGTGACAGGGACCCACTGGGGGTTCTTGGAGACGGTCTGCAGCGCCGCCTTCACGCTGCGGTACGTCTCGTCCAGGTTGTCGTTCACGATGCTCAGGTCGAAGTAGTGCTCGAAGGCCGCCTGGAGCTTCGAGCTCTCATCACACGTCCTCTGCAGCTCCTCGTCCTGAAACACATACACATCTCTGGGTGTCATGTGAGCATAGCTGTAGTGTAGTTATGCCAATGAAGATCTGAGGTCACAGGCTCTCCGGCAGAGCAACACAATAACACAGATACGAGAGGGCAGAATGCAAGTCACTGGAATATCGATATAAGATGCAACCAGACGAGTGTTCATGGATGGTCTTCAGAGTGCAGGTGTTTCACAGTCTTATGGCCCGTGGGATGAAACTGTCTCTGAGTCTGGTGGTTTAGTCGTAAGGCCCGGACACACCAATCGGACTCCAAAGAACTGACACAGACGGACCCGACTGTGGCGTCGCCTCGCGTCTCGGCCATGTGTCTGGAACACACCCCGAAGACTTCAGCCGACGGCCAAGAAGCGCGTACGAACTGCGCATGCGTGAGTGGCAATAACTCTCCTGACCAGCAGGCGGCGGTAGTGTGTATTCGTCATTCAAAAGAGGCAACCGGAAGACAGACTGCGTGATAACCAGAGAAGAAGAACAGACTGCGTGATAACCGAGAGAAGAAGAACAGACTGCGTGATAACCGAGAGAAGAAGAACAGACTGCGTGATAACCGAGAGAAGAAGAACAGACTGCGTGATGACCGAGAGAAGAAGAACAGACTGCGTGATGACCGAGAGAAGAAGAACAGACTGCGTGATAACCGAGAGAAGAAGAACAGACTGCGTGATGACCGAGAGAAGAAGAACAGACTGCGTGATAACCGAGAGAAGAAGAACAGACTGCGTGATGACCGAGAGAAGAAGAACAGACTGCGTGATAACCAGAGAAGAAGAACAGACTGCGTGATGACCGAGAGAAGAAGAACAGACTGCGTGATAACCAGAGAAGAAGAACAGACTGCGTGATGACCGAGAGAAGAAGAACAGACTGCGTGATAACCAGAGAAGAAGAACAGACTGCGTAATAACCAGAGAAGAAGAACAGACTGCGTGATAACCAGAGAAGAAGAACAGACTGCGTAATAACCAGAGAAGAAGAACAGACTGCGTGATGACCGAGAGAAGAAGAACAGACTGCGTGATAACCGAGAGAAGAAGAACAGACTGCGTGATAACCGAGAGAAGAAGAACAGACTGCGTAATAACCAGAGAAGAAGAACAGACTGCGTGATAACCGAGAGAAGCATGCGTGCGTTCCATCTTCACTCCACGGCGAGGAGCTCACGGGGCTTTCCCGAACCTGTCGAGAGCTGGAGTTAAATCAAATCTCACATTTGCCTTCTTCATAGTTTGTTTGGGTCCCTCACTGATTCGCTAGCTGAACAGCCAATCAGAGGGATTGCTTTGACCGACGGCCTTTTGCCCACCGATTCGCCACGTGGAATCGGTGGGCACGGCCGAACAGTGCGGGACACACCAATCTGAGTAGGGCGACAGGACGCTCATCGTCGGCCTGACATCCATCGACGGCCAAATCTGTTTATATGTATAGGGCGACTGTGGCTGCGAGGGAGTGCGGTCGTCTTTCCACCAGAAGGTTGTGGGTTCGATCCCCAGCCCATGCAGTCAACATGTCGATGTATCCTTGGGCAAGATACTTAACCCTGAGTTGCTCCCGATGGCCAACGGTGTGTGAATGTGTATGCGTGTTAGTTCCTAGAGTGAGATACACTGCTCTGAATGAGTGGGTGAACGACATGTAGTATGTAAAGCGCTTTGAGGGGTCTTAAAGACTGGATAAAGCGCTATATAAGTACAGTCCATTTACCATTTACCATATGTTCATTTAATTCATTTCTTATTTGAAAAGATAAGGACAGATGCACCTCGCTTCATCCCGTGGGGAAACTCAGCAGATTACCAGCAACAGGGTGAGAGGGGGAACAGGACAGCACAGACGCATCAAGATTAACATAATTAAAGATAACATTAGAATGATATAAGTCACTTTGAAACTCCAGATCTCTGATGTCCTCCAGACTCATCCCTGCAACACTAAGCCAACAGCACCCTGTTCTGCACGGCAGCATCAAACCAGCAGCCTCAGAGACAGCACGCCTGAGCTCTGTGAAGAACATCCAGAACATTCTGTCATCGTGCTATTATTGATCTATCATATTCCACTTACAGACTGTTCTGGCACTATTTCTATTTTACTTGTATTTACGTGCACATCTCAAAACATTCTCTTGTCATCTCCATATCTCCTCTGAAGCTGCTGAGCTCGCGGTGAGGGAGAATCTTTAACGTCATGCTTCCATGATCTCCACGGCGTGTTCCTCACCGTCAGCGTCTTGGTCACCACCTCAGCCTCCACAGCCGATTGGTTCATCGCCTTCAGCACCTCGAAGTCTGGAGCCTGGAGGAACACCACGTAGGGGAGGAAGTCCGAGGTCCGGAGCACTTTGAGGGACTGACACACACACACACACACACACACACACACACACACACACACACACACACACACACACACACACACACACACACACACACACTCCTTAGTTAAAAATGAGTTTTAAGACTCATAATGCTGACTCATGTCTCACCTGTGGGTTAGCATCCAGCACACACTCATATTGCTGATTCATGTCTCACCTGTGGGTTGGCATCCAGCACACAGACTCATATTGCTGACTCATGTCTCACCTGTGGGTTGGCATCCAGCACACAGACTCATATTGCTGACTCATGTCTCACCTGTGGGTTGGCATCCAGCACACAGACTCATATTGCTGACTCATGTCTCACCTGTGGGTTGGCATCCAGCACACAGACTCATAATGCTGACTCATGTCTCACCTGTGGGTTGGCATCCAGCACACAGACTCATAATGCTGACTCATGGTTAGGACTCATAATGCTGACTCATGTCTCACCTGTGGGTTGGCATCCAGCACACAGACCCTCCCGGCCTCCACCACCTCGTGAATGGACTCCATCTTGATGCCGTACAGGTTCCCGTCGTACTCTCCGTGCTCCAGGAAGCGCCCGCTCTTTATGTCGACCGCCATCTTGCTCCGGCTGGTGAACCCGAACATCCGGCTCTCCTTGTCCTCCTTCTTCGGCTTCCTGGAGGTGTCTGAAGATCAGAAACACAACACACACATTTCAAATATTTAAATATGTCAGAGTACGATGTGCATATTCTTTTTTTAACATTCTTATTTATATCGGAATATTTTCACACACACACACACACACCACACACACACACACACACACACACACACACACACACACACACACACACACAGTAAATGGTCCTACATGGGATGGTGGTGCCGAACAGCAGGGGGTCCCTCAGCAGCATCTTGTTCTTCAGCCTCCTCCTCCCAACGCCCTGCGCTCCAATCAGAACCAGCGTCTTCCTCTTGAAGGGCGGGACCTTCGCCACCTCCTCGTACAGCAAGATCTCATGTCTGTCAAACTCTGAGGGACACGGGGTCAAAGACCAAGAGCAGGTCAGAGTCATATTATATTAATTATGGCTGTTCAGTTAATCTGAACTGAAGTTCCCACTGTGGGTCAGAACAATGCGCCGTGATGTGCAGTCGACACGTGGGCTGCGATCCCACTGTGGGTCAGAACAATGCGCCGTGATGTGCAGTCGACACGTGGGCTGCGATCCCACTGTGGGTCAGAACAATGCGCCGTGATGTGCAGTCGACACGTGGGCTGCGATCCCACTGTGGGTCAGAACAATGCGCCGTGATGTGCAGTCGACACGTGGGCTGCGATCTGAACGATCTCACGCAGCCCCTCGTCCACCTCAGTGTGCAGCTGTAGCCCCCATTTAGCTATCGCTGTTGTCGTCCAGGCGTCTCCCCGGAAAACCTTCGAGCGGAGGAGCGGGGCTGAGCATCAGCTGGGTGCTTGGCTTGCTGTTATGTCTCTCGCCAGAAGGGTTACAACTAACAACAACAACAACAACAACGACGACGACGACGCCAAGCCTTTGGGCTCTGAAACTACGGGGCGGCCGAGGACAAACACACATGCGTTAATCGCACGTTAAAATAATTAGTGGCGTTAAAAGGAATGTGCGGCCGCTGTTACCTGCGTTCTTGGTCGTCACGTACATCACCTTCTTCTTCTTCTTCCCTCCAACACCGGTACACAGATTACCTGTCTCACACACACACACACACACACACACACACACACACACACACACACACACACACACACACACACAGATCAGGAATCAGGTGGACACGTAGGAGGAACTTGACTCAGAGACTCCTCCCACATAAGACGATTAAACTCCATCTGTTTGCATCTTGCTATTGATCTATATCTCATTCCATTTACTTGTCGACTCTTCTTGCACTCTTTCTATTGTGTCTGTATTTTCTTGCACTCTTTTGTCCGTTTCATGTCCTCTATATATACAGACTTCAGTTTCCCATCTCTCCTCTGAAGCTGCTGCATGGCGGTACCACACACCACCAGCAGAGGGCAGCGTGACACAGAGAGACTGAGTCAACGGACACGACCCAGAGTCAGGAGGTATTCCTCGACCTGAGCTGACATCCTCGTGGATTCATCTCCTCATCACAGACACTTGCATTTCCTAACATTCGGTCTATAAGCTGTAAAATGTTTCACACACGGCATCTATTGCAGTCTGTCCGTCCTGGAGAGGATCCCTCCTCTGCTGCTCTCCCTGAGGTTTCTCCATGTTCCCTTTAAACTGTGGGTTTCTCTGTGTTTCCTTGTACGATGTGAGGGTCTAAGGACAGAGGGTCTGAGGACAGAGGGTCTGAGGACAGAGGGTCTAAGGACAGAGAGCCTGAGGACAGAGGGTCTGAGGACAGAGAGCCTGAGGACAGAGGGTCTAAGGACAGAGGGTCTAAGGACAGAGAGCCTGAGGACAGAGGGTCTGAGGACAGAGGGTCTAAGGACAGAGAGCCTGAGGACAGAGGGTCTGAGGACAGAGAGCCTGAGGACAGAGGGTCTAAGGACAGAGGGTCTGAGGACAGAGAGCCTGAGGACAGAGGGTCTGAGGACAGAGAGCCTGAGGACAGAGGGTCTGAGGACAGAGAGCCTGAGGACAGAGGGTCTGAGGACAGAGGGTCTAAGGACAGAGGGTCTGAGGACAGAGGG
Source organism: Chaenocephalus aceratus (assembly GCA_023974075.1). Taxonomy (NCBI): domain Eukaryota; kingdom Metazoa; phylum Chordata; class Actinopteri; order Perciformes; family Channichthyidae; genus Chaenocephalus; species Chaenocephalus aceratus. Next base: position 13,071 of record JAMFTG010002191.1, on the reverse strand, counting down.
TCTAAGGACAGAGGGTCTGAGGACAGAGGGTCTAAGGACAGAGGGTCTGAGGACAGAGGGTCTAAGGACAGAGGGTCTGAGGACAGAGGGTCTGAGGACAGAGGGTCTAAGGACAGAGGGTCTGAGGACAGAGGGTCTAAGGACAGAGGGTCTGAGGACAGAGGGCCTGAGGACAGAGGGTCTGAGGACAGAGGGTCTGAGGACAGAGGGTCTGAGGACAGAGGGTCTGAGGACAGAGGGTCTAAGGACAGAGGGTCTGAGGACAGAGGGTCTGAGGACAGAGGGTCTGAGGACAGAGGGTCTGAGGACAGAGGGTCTGAGGACAGAGGGTCTGTGCTGTTGTATTTGCTGTAGGCTAGTTTTATAATAAATCCTCTTCAGCTTTCAGATTTATAATTGATGGATTGAAGTGTTATTCATCCTCTCACCTGCAGGCGGCAGCTCCACGTCTCTCTTCACAAACGCCTTCCTCTTCTCCTCCAGCATCTGACTGGGGATCAGTCCAGCACTGCCGCCCTCCACATGCAGCGCCTGCACACACACACACACACACACACACACACACGCGCATTAACAGATAGTTCCTCAGACAGAACGGAGATCTGTGACAGCCTGACCGTGTGTCCATCGGTGTGGAGACACACTGAAGGTGTGTGTTCCCGTCTGACCGGGTGTTGTCTCCGTGTTATCGGTGGCTGCTCTGAGTTAGTGGCTCACCTGTGGGAGGAAAATCTCGGACTAGGCTAGTCGAAAAAGTCCGGACCTCCCTCTAAACATTATAACTTATTAACTTTCTTCGTGATTATACAATTCTAATGCGTCCTGAAGAAATCGCTGGAGGCCGTCGGAGTTTGGTGCAACAGAACTTTTATTACGTCAAAAGACACGAACAAAGAGCGAGCAGACCCCGGGTCTACTGTTGAACCAACGTTGTACTCACACCCTTATCGCGAGCCTTCTTGTCCCTTATTGGTTGACCTTTGTGAAGCACCTCCCACTTTCTCTGTCTGCAGGCGTCTGCATTATACTGCCGCACGCGTGCCCTGGAGGCGTTCCGTCACCTCGACCGCTTCCTGAGCTTCACCAAAGTTCACTATCAAGTGAGGGGAGTTCTACCACTGGCCTCCTTCCCAGGCGTCACCTCGCATCTCATTAGGCTCAGGCACTGGGAATAATAATTACCCTTAACCTCCAAGTGGCCCCTTCGTTCAACCTGACACACGTGCACACTCGGAGCGAGAGAGTGGGACCCATATACAGACACGTGCACACTCGGAGCGAGAGAGTGGGACCCATATACAGACACGTGCACACTCGGAGCGAGAGAGTGGGACCCATATACAGACACGTGCACTAGCATTCGCAGCAGAGTCCGATACTCTTCTCCACATGAAGTTACACACTCATTCAGATGGAACACACACACCCCAGCATTACACTATTATCACACTGCGTTATAGCACTACGCTGCGGACACTCAGCAGTCCCCATCATGTTACTGCACCTGCTCACCGCGGGTCTGAGGGGAACGAGAGGCCAAACCTTCTGCACATGCCAACTGGAATCCTGCAACAATCTTCCACTGAAGGATCCTCAGCCGTCAGCGGCAGCGTCATCTTAAGGTCGTCAGCGCCTGGATACATTGTCTTATTGCTTGTTTTTATCAGAAATAAACGGTCAAACGAAGCAGAAGGAGGAGCGACGGTTTGATGGAGTCAAAGCGTTTATCTTCCCGTGGTTAACCCCGCGCGGACGCTTTGAATTGGACTGACTGAAGCAGCAACAATCAGTCAAAAACATAAACAATGAAAAAACATCCATCCCTCCCAAACATATATGAGCAGTCCATTATCAGACAGGCGCACCACATGGGGTCTGACCCCCCCACACTCTCCACCCAGACCTCCAGCTGCTCCCGTCTGGTAGAAGACTCAGAGAACCGCTACAAGCACTCTGTCCTGCCTACAGTCTGTGCCAGAGATGGAGCACTCGAGTCCCGGACTCGGACTCCAGTGCCGATTTTCGGGACTCGTGACTCGACTCGGACTCGCGCACTGATTGACGCGACTTGGACTCGTGAATTCTCGCGCACGATGACTTGGACTTGGACTCGTTAATTCCCCCCCCACGATGACTCGGACTCGACTTGTACATTGACGCTCCGACTTGGACTCGGACTGTGTGCACCTGCGAGGCGAGTTCACGGACTGGGCCCCGCTGTTCCAGTCTAGAGACACACCCCGCATCGTGCTGGATGCTTTCACTCTTTCTGCTTCCACATCGGAAAAGAGCAAAATGCTCGTTATGTGGAAACGATATTGAAGAGAAGGCTCCGTCACTCATGCCTCTCAGGATCGAGTTCAGACATCGGGCTGAACACTATCATCAGAGTAATCAATAAATAAAGATTCAGCCATAACACAAAGCACATGGCTACTGAGCATGCAACATGACCATGTTGCATGCTCAGTAGCCATGTGCTTTGTGTTATGGCTGAATCTTTATCAATAAACAGATTTAACCGTAAAAGTTCCTTCAAAATAAGAGTCCCGATCTTATTACTATCAAAATAAAAGTGCAAAAGGAAAACTTTACCACAGGAAAATATTGGCATACAAATATAATCACTTCTCTGAAAGGTAACTCATTTTAAATATAGTTAGACATTAAAGGTAATTTACAATAATAATATTCATATCAGTAATACGCTTTATATCTGTTTAGCACCTATTACAAGACCTGTAGCCAAACTGGCTTCAGAGCAGCTCAACAGACAGGTTAGTAGAACATGACAGGGTGACAGCAATGGAGAGGAGCAGCTACATTTCAACACTCGTGACTCGGACTTGGACTCGGACTCGGACACTCCTTGGGTGACTCGGACTTGGACTCGGACACTCCTTGGTGACTGGGACTCAGACTCGGAGAGTGGTGACTCGAGAGTGACTCGGACTCGTGAATTGGTGACTTGACTACAACACTGGTCTGTCCTTGAAGCTTCTCAACGCTCACATGTGATGTTATTGTATTCATCTGTGCCGTCCTGTTTTTCACTCTCACCCTGTTGCTGTTAAACTACTAAAGTTCCATCTTATCTTAATATACTTTTAAATGTTGGGCAACAGGTGTCCATGGTCAGTGTGTGCGTCTGTGTTCGATCAGACGGCGCATGAGGGATGATATGTGCATGTATCGTAATGTTACTATGTTTGTATATGACGGAGTCCAGAACACATGTCCTTACGGGGACGATAAAGTACATGGCATCGTATAAAGATATATTAACACAGATGTGTCCTCTGCTCTGAAGGGTTCCTGTGTTCTGATTGGACTTGAGTCCACAGAGAGTAGTGATGGCTGCAGGAGGACCAGCGGACGCAGGGAGGGGGTGTTGGAGTGAAGCTGGTTCCTGCTTAACATTCAGGTTCTTAGCAGATTCTTATATGCATGTATTTGTGTGCAGATGATGCAACTGTACGCAGCTTTATATACTGATGGAGCCATATACTGACTTATATTATTTAATAGTTATCCATTTATTGTATTGTTGTTTTTTGTTAATAGTACATCTTCCCAGTGTAATTCAAGTTGATCAAATCCGTAGTTTCATGCTTTGGTTTTGAGAAGGCAGTTTTTGGGAGCTGGTGATTATCCATGTGGGAACCAGGAGGAGGAGAGGGACCCGGGAGGGTAGGGTTCTGACCGTCGGGGAAGAACCAGGAAAGAACACAATGAACTAACGCACTTGTATATTCTGCCATCAAGATAGAAACATGTATTAAACCTGCTGGAGCTGTGCATTATTTAGGAGTTTAACATTTGTTTTCTTGTTGTTTTTGTGTAAAGTAGATGTTCTATTATTGAGCGACCTTATTGTAGTGAGGTAAAGTAGTCTCGATGCTTGAAGGCACCTCGGAGCACCTGGTGTGATTGTATATATTGGAGCCAGAGCGCTTGTAGGAGTTCCCTATCAGGGTGATTCAAGAGAGAGAGACATAGGAGAGGCTCGAGGAGAGAACACCTGTTGCTCCTGTGATATTGGATCATGGAAATGCTCAGAGCTGCCGATGGATCATCCTGCGTGAGGTCCTCTGACGGACGCCTCAGAGCCGCTTTGTTTTCAGTTCTGTTTCATGTGTTTCATGATTTGTCCCGCTTCAAATACTATGCGTAACTATGGTCGTGCTAATAAAGCTGTTGAACTGAATGGAGCGTCTCCCACCTGCCACCAGTTGACATCGTCCTGGTTGACGATCTGCAGGATGTCTCCGCTCTCGAACCGCAGGCCGGCCTCCTTGCAGGGGATCAGGTTATCGTGGGCGGGGTCGTAGTCGTAGTGACACTTGAAGAACACCTGCAGAAACACACCTGCACGCTCAACTCTGCTCGCTCTACAGTGTGTGGTGTTTATGGAATAGTGCAACACCCGGATGTCAGGAAGAACAGTTCATTTGCACTTTGTTAAAGGTGTAAATCGACTCCACCTCGAGCGATAGAATTACTAACAAATGTTTACATGCATGCACACAAATACTGGTTAAACGCCCCTCCCCTTCAGACCGACCCCAACTATCCATTCACCACCACCAGGGTCAAGCTAAGCCCCTCCCCTTCAGACCGACCCCAACTATCCATTCACCACCACCAGGGTCAAGATAAGCCCCTCCCCTTCAGACCGACCCCAACTATCCATTCACCACCACCAGGGTCAAGCTAAGCCCCTCCCCTTCAGACCGACCCCAACTATCCATTCACCACCACCAGGGTCAAGCTAAGCCCCTCCCCTTCAGACCGACCCCAACCATCCATTCACCACCACCAGGGTCAAGCTAAGCCCCTCCCCTTCAGACCGACCCCAACTATCCATTCACCACCACCAGGGTCAAGATAAGCCCCTCCCCTTCAGACCGACCCCAACTATCCATTCACCACCACCAGGGTCAAGATAAGCCCCTCCCCTTCAGACCGACCCCAACTATCCATTCACCACCACCAGGGTCAAGCTAAGCCCCTCCCCTTCAGACCGACCCCAACTATCCATTCACCACCACCAGGGTCAAGCTAAGCCCCTCCCCTTCAGACCGACCCCAACTATCCATTCACCACCACCAGGGTCAAGCTAAGCCCCTCCCCTTCAGACCGACCCCAACTATCCATTCACCACCACCAGGGTCAAGCTAAGCCCCTCCCCTTCAGACCGACCCCAACTATCCATTCACCACCACCAGGGTCAAGCTAAGCCACTCCCCTTCAGACCGACCCCAACTATCCATTCACCACCACCAGGGTCAAGCTAAGCTCCTCCCCTTCAGACCGACCCCAACTATCCATTCACCACCACCAGGGTCAAGCTAAGCTCCTCCCCTTCAGACCGACCCCAACTATCCATTCACCACCACCAGGGTCAAGCTAAGCCCCTCCCCTTCAGACCGAACCCAACTATCCATTCACCACCACCAGGGTCAAGCTAAGCCCCTCCCCTTCAGACCAACCCCAACCATCCATTCACCACCACCAGGTTCAAGCTAAGCCCCTCCCCTTCAGACCGACCCCAACCATCCATTCACCACCACCAGGGTCAAGCTAAGCCCCTCCCCTTCAGACCGAACCCAACTCTCCATTCACCACCACCAGGGTCAAGCTAAGCCCCTCCCCTTCAGACCGAACCCAACTCTCCATTCACCACCACCAGGGTCAAGCTAAGCCCCTCCCCTTCAGACCAACGCCAACTATCCATTCACCACCACCCCGGGGGGGATTGGTTCTCCCCTCCCGAATGATACTCCTACACAACGGGGCCTAATCGCCAAAACTCCGTTACATTCATTTGTGTATTCCTGGAAATAAATATGTATTCTTACATCAACACCGTCTCTCCAGATTGAAATGGAATCGTTATCGAAATCTCAATATGGACTAGTGCTATCTATCTAAATTGAAGTAAGCACAATATTTGTAAGAGGTCAAATATGTGAAGTATTGTGTATCGTGGAGCGGCAGAGATTATTCTACAGATGTCATAAATGATGCTTGTTTGGTTCAGATCTTCTTTAAAACTAAACCACACCATGATCACTTTGATATGTTTTCCAACAATAATGAGAATTAGAAAGATAATGTATTTTAATATCGTGATTGCAATATCACTCAGAATAATTGCAGTTATTTATCCCACTAATGTCTGACAGTATGTCCTCTTGATGTGTCCTCACCTTCCTGGGTGGGATGGCTTCGTGGTAGCTGGGCAGGATCTTCAGAACCACAGACCCACTGGTGGCCTGGAGCTCCTCCTGCAGAACCCTGGCGTCCTGACCCACCTCCCGCCCGTTCACCTGCACACACAGCGGATAACACGTCAGTAACTGTAAGCAGGCACCTGTAGGGGAACGGGATAGCTGACCACATCGGGAAAATAATATATGTGCAATACATTATAATTTAAAAGAGCTGGAGCAGTGCAGTTTTCAATAACAACAAGATATAGGTAACCAAGGAGTTCACAAAAATAACCATACCATGGGCCCGAAACATTAAAACAGAGGACCCAGGACAGAGCCCTGAGGTACGCCACTGCTAACGTTTATTAAAATGTATCCTACAGATAAATGAGTGGTTTGGATCTACTCATTTTCCGTATGAAGAAAGTCAATGGGTCCTTTTTCCCCAAAAATCTAACTGCTCATTGGCTTGAGTTGGGGACAGTTAGTTATTAAAGAGAGATCAAAACTTCAGTCAAGTCAACAACAACTGGGATTCAAAGTACTCCCAACACAACAAAGCAGTCCACAGATATAACAATACTGTGATCCAAAGATATTAAAATAGAGGATCAAGAACGGAGCCTTGGGGTACACAGCTACTAACTTGTTGAGAGACACTTAACAATTCTTGAGGGATCTCAACTTCAGTCAAGTCAAGGAACCAATGAGATTCAAGGTACTCCCAGCACTATGAATCAAAAGGATGTCATACCAAGCTAGCAGTCTACATGATGAGTAGCCTATCAGTTCACAAAAATAACAACACTGTGAGCCAAATATATTAAAATAGAGGACCCAGGACAGAGCCCTGAGGTACTCCACTGCTTTAATTTAAATTTAGCATACAGATAAATGAGCGGTATGGATCTACTCATTTTCCAAATGAAGAGACAGTTAGCTAGTATCGAGGGATCAAAACTTCAGTCAAGTCAAGGATCCAAGGTACTACAAATACAACAATACCGTGAGCCAAAGACATTCAAATAGAGGACCAAGAACTGAGCCTTGGGGGACTCCACTACTAACTTGTTAACCTGTTCCATCCTGAGCCTGTTTTTCAGGTCTCAGGCTCCAAAATGACATTCCCAGAACAAACGACCATATCTTCTAAAAGGGTTAAATTAATAATGTTTGTTCTCAAAGTAACGATGAACCTGTGAGTTGGATGTAGAAAAGTCAGAATCAATATAGATGTTTTTTATTTTAAAGAAAATTCAGATTGATCATAGTAAAAAACTGTAAATTATAGTGTCCGTCCAAAAAATATTTTGTACTTATAGTGAAAACTAACATTGGATGATGGTAAGGTAGACTAAAAGCTTTAGGAATCCAAAGTACAACATATAACAAGTACCCTGTATCAAGGTTGATGCAAAACAAGTGACATCTGACACTTTTAGAGAGATTTAGCAAATAAAAAACCCACTTCTGGGGCCATTTGGGTGGATTTCCCATATCTCTGGCCCCCCTTGGTCGATTTTGATGAATGAAATCTCTTTATAACCGCTAGAGCCAATGGAATCAAGGGGAAGTTCTACACACACCAACACGTTAACAAATAAGGAGTGAGAGTGACGCATAGCCAAAACCGGAAGCTGCATACACTCTGTTGGCTACCATTAGCAGCTAACTTTTTTGCTTTGATTTTTATATAAAAATTGAATTATGGATTATAAACAATTGCTTCAAAGCGACAGACACATTATCAACCTATGGATCAACCGATTCAGCCACGTTTTTTCTCGTTTTAATGCCATTCAACACGTCTTTTGATCAGATTGACAGATACGGTGAGACGATCTCCCGTAAAACCTCCGTAAAGGTACGTGTTGTGATGTCTGTGTTTGCTTCCCCTGTCGCGAGTTCGGATCGCTCAGTGATGATACTCTACTTAAATAATCTGTGGAGTCTCAGCTTTAATCGGATATGTTGTATGTGCAGTTTCGACGAGTAAGAAGGGTATCTTTATCTTGAGTTCTGTGCGTTCTTGAGTTAGATAGTTCATTTTAGTCTAAGTTATCTCAGTGGGTCTCAAACGTATTTGATCGTAAACACATATTTCCAAGGCACTCCTTTATAGTTATTAGGATAAATACAAACAGGTTTGAAATCATTCCAATGTGTACTATAGGACAGTAATTAAAAGTATCGTTTAAAGTTGGAGAGATACAAAAATATGCATAAATAAATAAATGTTAACTGGTCAAATAAGATATGAATGAACAACGAAAAATAAAATAAGTTACATTTATTTGTTATTGGCTGTGGGTTATTGGTTATGTTCACATACTTATTTGATTATTAAAATGTAAACCGATCTTTTTCATATGGGTGTTTAGAGTTGTACCCTCTGGATCAGGTCTCTAGTAATTCTGCTCAAAGTGCACCAGATTGAAGCATTTTGCTTTCAAATGTTCAAAAACAAATCTTCCCGGGGGAGCATACCCCCGGACCCCCCTAGAGGATGAGATGTCCACCCCCCAATTCAAACATGTTCATATAATACTGAATACATTTGAAGCCATTTTGACGTATATTACCTATATCAATAAGTTTCTGTTTTTGTAGTGTATTTGTCTTTGGTAGAGATTTTTCATTTATTCTTTATAAAATCTCGCCTAGGGCAGCAAATAGTCTGGAACCGGCCCTGGTACTAGAACTCGAGAGCCTTTCTTGTGCTGACACATAGAAACAAATTGGCGGGGCGCACTTCGCACGTGCACACACTAAAAGATTCCACGCGCTCCACGCTCACATTATGCTGGGCCCACGTGCCTTAGCACCGGTGCTATGACTCCATCCAAGGGGAAACACTGAACACACAACAAAGCAGTTCACAGATTCACAATACTGCCCAAAGATATTAAAATAGAGGACCAAATACTGAGCCTTGGGGGACTCCACTACTAACCTAAATCCCTGTTAACTTAATCTAAGAGACAATTAACAATTCTGGACTTAAAGCTACTCCCACTACCATACATCTTAATAACAGACTACCTCTTTGATGACGTCTCCAACGTGCAGCAGTCCTTGCTGGTCGATCATTCCTCCATGAAGGATACGAGCTATAGTCAGCTCTCCCCCTTCCACTTTGAACGTCACTCCCTGAAACACAAATTGATTTAATCTGATGCAAACTGCTTAAATCACAACTTTCAGGATCAAGGACGGGGCTCAGATTGTGTGTGTGAAATGCTTTTAGAGCAGACATCGGATCAGAAAGTGTCTCCACGGGGATTTGATCTGTGATGTTTCCTACCAGGTGTTCTCCGGCCACTTTGCGTATCCCCACCATGCGGATGGCGTCCGGTGGGGGGTACCGGTTGTTTGTTGGGCCTTCATTATCATCTTCATCATCATTCCCGTCTTCTTCATGGTCCACAAAGTCACATGGGCTGGGGGGGGGGCTGTCGCAGGCATGAGCCGCCACCGAGTCGTGAGTCTCCAGCAGAGACTGAAGGAGGAAATGGAAATTCAACATATCTGATTGACCTACAGTAAAAAACGGGCAGTTGCACGGAACAATACCATTCTTATGTTTCAGATCACCTAAATACTAAGAAACACAAACACACACATGAGATAAACATTCTGAAATATAAGCTGACATACATTAAAACGTTCCTGTCTCAGAATTATATCAGATTTTACACTGTGTTTTGATCTGAAGCTTATGAGCCGGAACGGTGTGTTACCTGGGAGTGAGGCTGTGTGTGTGTGTGTGTGTGTGTGTGTGTGTGTGTGTGTTACCTGGGAGTGAGGCTGTGTGTGTGTGTGTGTGTGTGTGTGTGTTACCTGGGAGTGAGGCTGTGTGTGTGTGTTACCTGGAAGTGAGGCTGTGTGTGTGTGTGTGTGTGTGTGTGTGTTACCTGGGAGTGAGGCTGTGTGTGTGTGTTACCTGGGAGTGAGGCTGTGTGTGTGTGTTACCTGGGAGTGAGGCTGTGTGTGTGTGTGTGTGTGTTACCTGGGAGTGAGGCTGTGTGTGTGTGTGTGTGTTACCTGGGAGTGAGGCTGTGTGTGTGTGTGTTACCTGGGAGTGAGGCTGTGTGTGTGTGTGTGTGTGTGTGTGTGTGTGTGTGTTACCTGGAAGTGAGGCTGTGTGTGTGTGTGTGTGTGTTACCTGGGAGTGAGGCTGTGTGTGTGTGTTACCTGGGAGTGAGGCTGTGTGTGTGTGTTACCTGGAAGTGAGGATGTGTGTGTGTTACCTGGAAGTGAGGCTGTGTGAGGATGTGTGTGTGTTACCTGGAAGTGAGGCTGTGTGTGTGTGTGTGTGTGTGTGTGTGTGTGTGTGTTACCTGGAAGTGAGGATGTGTGTGTGTTACCTGGAAGTGAGGCTGTGTGAGGATGTGTGTGTGTTACCTGGAAGTGAGGCTGTGTGTGTGTGTGTGTGTGTGTGTGTGTGTGTTACCTGGAAGTGAGGCTGTGTGTGTGTGTGTGTGTGTGTGTGTGTGTGTGTGTGTGTGTGTGTGTTACCTGGGAGTGAGGCTGTGTGTGTGTGTGTGTGTGTGTGTGTGTGTGTGTGTGTGTGTGTTACCTGGAAGTGAGGATGTGTGTGTGTGTGTGTGTGTGTGTGTTACCTGGAAGTGAGGCTGTGTGAGGATGTGTGTGTGTTACCTGGAAGTGAGGCTGTGTGTGTGTGTGTGTGTGTGTGTGTGTGTTACCTGGGAGTGAGGCTGTGTGTGTGTGTGTGTGTGTGTGTTACCTGGAAGTGAGGATGTGTGTGTGTGTGTGTGTGTGTTACCTGGGAGTGAGGCTGTGTGTGTGTGTGTGTTACCTGGAAGTGAGGATGTGTGTGTGTGTGTGTGTGTGTGTGTTACCTGGAAGTGAGGCTGTGTGTGTGTGTTACCTGGAAGTGAGGATGTGTGTGTGTGTGTGTGTGTGTTACCTGGAAGTGAGGCTGTGTGTGTGTGTGTGTGTGTGTTACCTGGAAGTGAGGATGTGTGTGTGTGTGTGTGTGTGTGTGTGTGTGTGTGTGTTACCTGGAAGTGAGGCTGTGTGTGTGTGTGTGTGTTACCTGGAAGTGAGGATGTGTGTGTGTGTGTGTGTGTGTGTGTGTTACCTGGAAGTGAGGCTGTGTGAGGATGTGTGTGAGCTCTGCTGCTGTGTTGCAGTTCTGTTTGAATGGATCCAGCTCACTGAGGATTTCCTGCAGCAGCTCCATGTTGTTCTCTCTCACTGGAGAGGGGCGAGCCTCCTTCAGACTCTTCTCCTGCTCCTGACACACACACACACACACACACACACACACACACACACACACACACACACACACACACACACGTTAGGTTAGATAACAGACGCTCAAACGGCCTGTTGTTACTACTGACTTGAACTAACCACAGACACTACGCATATACAGGGATGAATACAGTTCTGTGTGTGTGTGTGTGTGTGTGTGTGTGTGTGTGTGTGTGTGTGTGCGTGTGCGTACCACAGGGCTCTCCATGATGCCTTTAAGGTAGATCAGGTCCAGGTCGTTGGCCGTGGTGGAGCTGGTGGTGGTGTCACTCATCGCATCCAACACCTGAGACCCTGTAACACACACACACACACACACACACACACACACACACACACACACACACGCATACATTAGTACACAATATCATCCCTGATAGTGAAGGTGATGAAGAGGAGGGTCTTCTCACCAGGCTCTGTCCTGATTGAGGCCACAGGCATGGCTTCAGTCAGTCTGATGAAGAGAGAGAGAGTCACATGATCATCTTTACACAGCGAGTTTACACACACACACACACACACACACACACACACACACACACACACACACACACACACACTCACTCTAAAGGAGGGGGCGTGACTAATCTATACATCTCCATGCCAACAGCACAATACAATAGAGATTTGGGGAGCAGGAGAACAAAGAAACAGCATTTTTTTTAAACTAGGGGGTGCTAGTGAACTGTGAACGGGGGGTGTGTGCTAGTGAACTGTGAACGGGGGGGGTGCTAGTGAACTGTGAACGGGGGGGTGCTAGTGAACTGTGAACGGGGGGTGCTAGTGAACTGTGAACGGGGGGGTGCTAGTGAACTGTGAAGGGGGGGTGCTAGTGAACTGTGAACGGGGGGGGTGCTAGTGAACTGTGAACGGGGGGGTGCTAGTGAACTGTGAAGGGGGGGTGCTAGTGAACTGTGAACGGGGGGGGTGCTAGTGAACTGTGAACGGGGGGGTGCTAGTGAACTGTGAACGGGGGGGTGCTAGTGAACTGTGAACGGGGGGGTGCTAGTGAACTGTGAACGGGGGGTGCTAGTGAACTGTGAACGGGGGGGGTGCTAGTGAACTGTGAACGGGGGGGGTGCTAGTGAACTGTGAAGGGGGGTGCTAGTGAACTGTGAATGGGGGGGGTGCTAGTGAACTGTGAAACAGGGAGGGGTGCTAGTGACTGTGAACGGGGGGTGTGTGCTAGTGCACTGTGAACGGGGGGGGGTGCTAGTGAACTGTGAACGGGGGGGTGCTAGTGAACTGTGAACGAGGGGGGGTGCTAGTGAACTGTGAACGGGGGTGCTAGTGAACTGTGAACAGGGGGGGTGCTAGTGAACTGTGAACGGGGGGGGTGCTAGTGAACTGTGAACGGGGGGTAGGTGCTAGTGAACTGTGAACGGGGGGGGTGCTAGTGAACTGTGAACGGGGGGGGTGCTAGGTGAACTGTGAACGGGGGGGTGTGCTAGTGAACTGTGAACGGGGGGGGGTGCTAGTGAACGGGGGGGTGCTAGTGAACTGTGAAGGGGGGGTGCTAGTGAACTGTGAATGGGGGGGGTGCTAGTGAACTGTGAATGGGGGGTGCTAG
>JAMFTG010002190.1:0-39926 GCA_023974075.1 Chaenocephalus aceratus | reverse complement strand
CCTGCGGACCAGTAAACTCTCCACCTACGTGAACTTCCCGCTCAAAGAGCTCGACCTGCGGAGTTCTCCTCGGACGGCGGAGGTGAGTTTCTGTCCGCCTGCCCTTTGCACTTTACTCTGAATGTGGGGAGTTAATGTCGGCTGTGTGTCCCTGCAGAGCGGCCCGTCTACAACCTTTATGCCGTTTCCAACAATTCGGGGAACGCTTTGGGGGGGCACTACACCGCCTACTGCAAAAAGCCCCGCGCTGGGGGAGTGGTTACAACTACAACGACTGCAGGTACTGTTTTTTTTTAATTATTATTATATGTTGTATTATTGTTTTTACATGTTCTTAATTAATCTAATATTTACAATACTTGTGTGTGTGTTGTGTGTGTGTGTGTGTGTGTGTGTGTGTGTGTGTGTGTGTGGTGGTGTGTGTGTGTGTGTGTGTGTGTGTGTGTGTGTGTTGTGTGTGTTGTGTGTGTGTGTGTGTGTGTGTGTGTGTGTGTGTGTGTGTGTGTGTGTGTGTGTGTGTGTGTGTGTGTGTGTGTGTGCATTTCCTGATTGTTATTATGTATTGTTTTATATGTTCTGAATAAATCAAATCTTAATTTACAAATACGTGTGTGTGTGTGTGTGTGTGTGTGTGTGTGTGTGTTGTGGTGTGTGTGTGTGTGTGTGTGTGTGTGTGTGTGTGTGTGTGTGTGTGTGTGTGTGTGTGTGTGTGTGTGTGTGTGTGGTGTGTGGTGTGTGTGTGGGTGTGTGTTGTGTGTGTGTGTGTGTGTGTGTGTGTGTGTGTGTGTGTGTGTGTGTGTGTGTGTGTGTGTGTGTGTGTGTGTGTGTGTGTGTGTGTGTGTGTGTTGTGTGTGTGTGTGTGTGTGTGTGTGCAGGGTGAGTCCGGTGTCCCTCCAGTCGGTCCGCAGCAAGTAACGCCTACGTCCTTTTCTACGAGATGACCTCCTCCTCCGTGACGCAGAGCAAATACCAGACGTGTGGACTTTAGACTCTTTAACCTGCATAAACAAACACACACACACCACTTCCTGAAGAGAGACAGCGCCCCCCTGCTGGAGGAGTCCTGCCACTACAGACGATGGATATAAAACACAGCAGAGACATGATGAGTAAACACTTCACCTTCCTCTCGGTGTGTTTCGGAGGATTTTTTCTGCACATTTGATCGTCAGGACGTCAAGATGAGCTCGTGAGTTGGATGGACGCTTGGGAAAATCGGACCTACGTGTAAAATTCAGCTCAAGGCACGGCTTAAAATGCACTCCAAAAAAATCTGTTTTAACTGCTGTGCCTCGATCTGAATCCACACACACCAGGGGATTTACTTCCATCCACTTTGACGACATGGAACAGCTAACTTATTGTATTTAACATGTAGTAACTGAGAGTGGAAAACTGTATATTCTATTGAGCGAAGCCTCGTGGTTTTGGACAGATATTATTTTTGTACAGTATTTATGTACGGCGCAGTGATGCACCTGATTGTGGTGGAAAGCCCAAAAATACCAAAGCTGCTTTAGAATAAAAAAATCAAGCATCAACAATATTTGTTTTGCTTTTCCAGCAATTAAATAATGTTGCTGAGTCTATGAAAGATTAAAAATACAATGTTAATTTACAATGCATCGTGTGTATTTATTTTGGATGAATTGGTCGTTTTAACCTATGGAGTTCATGAGGTTAAAAATATCATTATTATTATTATTATATAACGATCTGTTCATATATCCAGAAGAGCAACAAAAGCATTTGTTTAAAGGTAAAGTCTGTAACATTTCCCAATTAATAAGCATTATTTAATTTAACGATTGTATCTACAAAAATATACATCAACTAATAAATAAATGGATATATAATTAAAGATATCCAGCAGTATATCAAGTAGTTAAAAATGAGCTCCATCTTTACCAGCTTAAAGCATAAATCATCTTCTCTCCTCTGATTGGTTAAAGTTGTGGGTAGTTTCACACCACGTCCACTAGAGGGCGCTCAGAGATTATATTTATAGGAAAACCTGTCTTTCATAAAGCAGATTCGGGCAGAAGAAGTATAGATTCACACTTAAAGTATTACCCTACAGAACAGCGAGATTATGATTTTAGGTTTTACTCACAGTGTGATCCTATTCATCCCATTGCTTAGAAATGTAATCTGATTTTTATTTATGCAACTAAGGAATTCAGTTACTCTTTTTTGTATCCTGATTATCCTGTTACATAACATCTATTACTCCCCAAGCATGAATACACACACACACACACAACACACCACACACACACACACACACACACACACACACACAGGCGCACACACACACAGGCGCACACACACACATACACACACACACACACACACACACAGGCGCGCACACACACACACACACACACACACACACCACAGGCGCACACACACACAGGCGCACACACACACATACACACACACACACACACACAGGCGCGCACACACACACACACACACACACACACACACACACACACACACAGGCGCGCACACACACATACACACACACACACACAGGCGCGCACACACACATACACACACACACACACACACACACACACACCATATGGGCTGATCACTCAGCTCAGCAGTATTAACAGTCTTGTACCTGCATGGTGTTACCAAGCGATCCCTCTGTTGACACTTCCACGGCTAATGAACACGCCGTAAAACAGTGAACGCCTCACGAGGGACAAAGTCCCCTTTAGAACCGCGTGAAACACATCAATACATTACCTTTAGTTACAGATCTGGATTAAAATATAATCAGGTGTTGAATCAGACTTTAGTTCCACCTGGAGTGAATCCACCAGCTACCCTGCAGTCTACAAAGTACTTCAGACTAGCTGCACCTCCACCAGCTACCCTGCAGTCTACAAAGTACTTCAAACTAGCTGCACCTCCACCAGCTACCCTGCAGTCTACAAAGTACCTTCAGACTAGCTGCACCTTCACCAGCTACCCTGCAGTCTACAAAGTACTTTCAGACTAGCTGCACCTTCACCAGCTACCCTTGCAGTCTACAAAGTACTTCAGACTAGCTGCACCTTCACCAGCTACCCTGCAGTCTACAAAGTACTTCAGACTAGCTGCACCTTCACCAGCTACCCTGCAGTCTACAAAGTACTTCAGACCTAGCTGCACCTTCACCAGCTACCCTGCAGTCTACCAAAGTACTTCAGACTAGCTGCACCTTCACCAGCTACCCTGCAGTCTACAAAGTACTTCAGACTAGCTGCACCTTCACCAGCTACCCTGCAGTCTACAAAGTACTTCAGACTAGCTGCACCTCCACCAGCTACCCTGCAGTCTACAAAGTACTTCAGACTAGCTGCACCTTCACCAGCTACCCTGCAGTCCTACAAAGTACTTCAGACTAGCTGCACCTTCACCAGCTACCCTGCAGTCTACAAGTACTTCAGACCTAGCTGCCTCTCACCAGCTACCCTGCAGTCTACAAAGTACTTCAGACTAGCTGCACCTTCACCAGCTACCCTGCAGTCTACAAATACTTCAGACTAGCTGCACCTTCACCAGCTACCCTGCAGTCTACAAAGTACTTCAGACTAGCTGCACCTCCACCAGCTTTGAGAACACTTTCATGATCAATCATTATAAAACACATCATATATATTATTCTGAAATGGACCAATCTGCACAACGACTACTTTTTACTGTCTTTCACTATATTAGATGAGAATACTTTTCTACTTTCACTTGAGGAACATTTTGAATGCAGGACTTTTACTGTAACAGAGTATTCCTACACTCTGGTACTTCTACTATTACTCAAGTACAAGATCTGAGTACTTCTACTTTTACTCAAGATCTGAGTACTTCTACTTTTACTCAAGAACAAGATCTGAGTACTTCTACTTTTACTCAAGTACAAGATCTGAGTACTTCTACTTTTACTCAAGAACAAGATCTGAGTAGTTCTACTTTTACTCAAGAACAAGATCTGAGTACTTCTACTTTTACTCAAGAACAAGATCTGAGTACTTCTACTTTTACTCAAGCACAAGATCTGAGTACTTCTACTTTTACTTCAAGTACAAGATCTGAGTACTTCTACTTTTACTCAAGTACAAGATCTGAGTACTTCTACTTTTACTCAAGTACAAGATCTGAGTACTTCTACTTTACTCAAGTACAAGATCTGAGTACTTCTACTTTTACTCAAGTACAAGATCTGAGTACTTCTACTTTTACTCAAGACTGAGTACTTCTACTTTACTCAAGTACAAGATCTGAGTACTTTCTACTTTTACTCAAGAACAAGATCTGAGTACTTCTACTTTTACTCAAGCACAAGATCTGAGTACTTCTACTTTTACTCAAGTACAAGATCTGAGTACTTCTACTTTTACTCAAGATCTGAGTACTTCTATTTTACTCAAGAACAAGATCTGAGTACTTCTACTTTTACTCAAGCACAAGATCTGAGTACTTCTCCTTTTACTCAAGTACAAGATCTGAGTACTTATCTCTCCTCTGCATATATTAGTGTTTGCAGTAAACACTAATTAAGACGCAGATACTGCACACTGAGTACTCGTAATCGTAAACAAACAACTTGGAGAAGTATACGATCCTAATATAATACGCATGGACTTTAAGCCAGACAGCTGGAGTCCATTGCAGTTCATAGAAGTTATTTATTAAATGTAATTTCAAAGCCTTTTATCTAAGAGAAGCATTCAAGCCGTCCCAACGTCACCTCGACAACAGTAAATACATTACATATTAAAAGAAAATATCAATGATTTCTGAAAACAGTTATTTCCTTTGTACACCATCGTAAAAATTAAAAGTAAATTATTGTCGTATGCCTACATCGTAAAGCTGACAGTTAATTATAAAGAGAATTAGTAGTTATAGTAGAAATACAATTATAGTAGAAATACTTTCATCCGTCAATAAAGGAAAAAAAACATACAAATTATTATAAATTATTTTGTAATCATCTGAAAAGTGCTCCATGCCGACTTCCTCTCGGCTCGAGTCATCGTGTCTTCATTCCGATGTGAGCCTTTCAGACACCACGCTTTTATTTCCCAGAGTCCAGTTAAAAGCATCAGGATTGATTTTAGGATGTTAAATGTTTTTAGCTTATAATCCATCATTTGCCTCTTCGGGGAATAACTGCTCTCAGATCTTCCCGGTGAACTTCAGCAGACCGAAGATGCCACCACCTAGAAGCAGAAAGGACCATTGTTATGTTGATTGGATCCTTTATGAGGATATTATATGCTGTATGGAAATACTTTAAATTAAAATACTTCCATATTATCACAGTTAGTAATCCAAAGTATAGTCTGAGTATTGTCTTCATATATGTAATAACTAGTGTATGAAATGTTTCGGTCAGATAAATAATCGTATGGTAACTTTAGTTTGTTCTTTAGTTTAATAATGTATTGAGTGTTGTATTTCTTCGTACGGTATGGAATTGTTTCCTCGAATAACATACCATGTTGTTTTGTATCATTTTATTATCATATAGTATCGCTTTGTTTTGCTTAGTTGTATCGTATCGTTTGGAATGTATTGTTTTGTATCATACTGTACCAAGTTGTATCTTCCTATCATATCCTATAGTTTCGTTACACACTCTACTGTGTCGTTCCGTATTGTTCCCTTTCATTCTGTATCATATCGTACCGTAATGCAGGGGTTCCCAACCCCCGGTCCGTGGACCGGTACCGGGCCGCGGAGGGTGTTACTGCCTGTCATAATATTTTTTTCAACAAGTGTTTAATTTTCACACCTATACCGGTCATATTATTTCATCCAGGAGCCTTTCACCAGAAAACCGTTGAGAAATGGCTTTTATGGTGTTTCGAGGGATTCGGCGGCTCGGGGTCTCAGCTTCTCGTGCGCACGAGAAAGTTACCGGTGCGCCAAGTAGGAAGAGGAGCGCACAGGAGACAACCGTCTAATTGCAGACTGTTATGTTGATGTGGGGAAATGGCAGTGCATACATTATTTGAGATATATTTAAAACTCAGACTTCATTTTAAGGACATGTCGGCCAGGGTGCAGAGCTATATGTTTAAGCACAACAGGAGAGTCTGTGAACCAGTCTGCCTTGATCTATGAATTCGTGTCCGGGACTCTCACGGTATCTGCTGCCCGCAGCTGTTTGAAGGAAAACCTCCTTCGCTTCATGAAATGGCTGCAGCATCAGCAGGCAGCGGGACGTGTACTCCGCCTCTGAGAAGTGCAGCACCAGCGCGCCGAGAGCTGTGTTTACCTTCATCAGAACAGCGAGTGACTGCAGGCTGCTACGTGTTAACCACACACACCTCTACACACACCTCTACACACACCTCGACACACACCTCGACACACATCGAACTGCCCGATTACCGATCTCCTTCATAATGCGCCTTCTCCTCGTTTTCCCATCACTGGATTATCCGTAAATCGTAGACAAAACCAAAACGTTGATTTATCTGTTTTCCCGTTTTGGTTTAAAAACTGAATAACGTTGGTTTTTTGGTTTTACGTTTTTCCGAAAAACCAAAAAACGACACCGGTTCTTTTTTAAACGTTGTTGATATGTTTTGGATGCATATTGTTCTCGTATTTGTTCAGGCTGTTACATACAAGTAGCCTCTGTTGCTGCCTGCTGTGAGTAAATATTAAAATCAGTTAAAATCGACAACCGGTCCGCGACTTTTTTTTTAATTTATCTGCCGGTCCTTGGCACGATAAAGGTTGGGAACCCCTGCCGTAATGTATGGTATCGTAGCATATCGTATTGTAAGGTATCAAATCGTACCATATCATACTGTATCGTATCATATTGTACCGTACCGTACCCTATCGTGACGTATGATGTTTTAGCCAATCGTGTCTGACTGTATTGTTTCCTATCTTAGTGTATTGTACTCACCAACAGCGCCCACACCGGCGATGGAGCCGATGGTAATCCCGGCTATTGCGCCAGATGAAAGCCCTTCGGCTGGAGGAGCCTCAGTTTGTGTAGTCGTTCCTGCGGTTGTTGTTGTAGTTAGGCCCCTGTTGTTGTAGTTACGCCCCCTGTTGTTGTAGTTAGGCCCCCTGTTGTTGTAGTTACGCCCCCTGTTGTTGTAGTTAGGCCCCCTGTTGTGTTAGTTGGGCCCCCTGTTGTTGTAGTTAGGCCCCCTGTTGTGTTAGTTAGGCCCCCTGTTGTGTTAGTTAGGCCCCCTGTTGTGTTAGGTGGGCCCCCTGTGGCTTCTGTGGCTGCTGTGGTAGTTGTGGTTGCTGTGGTAGTTGTGGTTGCTGTGGTAGTTGTGGTTGATGTGGTAGGACCTACAGTTGTATTCTGCCCAACACACAGAGCGACTGTAAAAGCAAAACACAGAAACCGGTTCAAGATAGTGATGTTACGAACGATTCGATTCTTTTGAACGGCTCTTTGGTACGAACGAAAGGAACCGAGTCGTACTCGGTGAGAGCCGTTCTTTTTATCGTTGGTTCTCTGCCTGCCATAAATCCACTGGCTTTCACGTGAACAGTGAAAAAGCTTGATTTTGTTCCCCAAGCGTATTCCGCGAAGACCCGCCCCTACTCTGATTGGTTAGGTTTAGGCAGGAGTGCCTAAAGGGTCTTAACGGAAAACGCATGAGAGAGAAGTTTTGTTTTATTTTGTTGTATATTATATAGTCAAAGGTGTTTGGATATTGAGGGATTTTGGGATTTGTGTCACTGAATAAATCATAAAATACTACAAACGGCCATAAAATGATCTGTTTCCTCCAGTTTTTAGGTATAAAAGTTTCTGTAAGTTAGGGTTGGGATAAAGAGGGAAACACCTTTAACTAATATACATCACCAATAAACCTCCTCAGTTGATTACCGACATTAAGACAATTATATTTTGCATTACAAATGTTCTGAAATGTTATGTTTAAATATGCTAATGTGGCATTATGGTATGCTGGCGTTGGTCAATTCAAGAGAAATCTGCAGATGCAAAAGTTAGTGAAGCAAATGTGTGAAAATAAGATGTTATGGATCAAAACACAATATCATTGTCTGTAGTGACTTTATCTCGACTTTTATTTTGAAAAATCTCAACACAGACTCATAGTTCAGCTTTAAAGTCCTTTTATCATCGTCCATAACATGTTGAGTGAATCCAGAAGTGTTGCTGTTTAAACAAAGCAAACAGTATTTATGGAGAAACTTAGTGCTCGTGAATGTGTGTGTAAAAAGTTTGTAAAACAGTGCGCAATGTCAAAGATGAAGAATATGACTGACCCACGCTTTCAACAAACACTATTAACTTTATGACCCTGAGCTATGACCTCTATCAACGCTTTGTCTCCATTGGAAAGTTTCGACAGTTTTTGCAAATGGACCCAATTACACTCATATCAGTGTGTAGTGTCTCTACTTTAAAGAGTCCTCTCCTGCTGATGTTCAGTGTATATCAGTGTGTAGTGTCTCTACTTTAAAGAGTCCTCTCCTGCTGATGTTCAGGTGTATATCAGTATGTAGTGTCTCTACTTTAAAGAGTCCTCTCCTGCTGATGTTTCAGGTGTATATCAGTATGTAGTGTCTCTACTTTAAAGAGTCCTCTTCTGCTGATGTTCAGGTGTATATCAGTATGTAGTGTCTCTACTTTAAAGAGTCCTCTCCTGCTGATGTTCAGGTGTATATCAGTATGTAGTGTCTCTACTTTAAAGAGTCCTCTCCTGCTGATGTTCAGGTGTATATCAGTATGTAGTGTCTCTACTTTAAAGAGTCCTCTCCTGCTGATGTTCAGGTGTATATCAGTATGTAGTGTCTCTACTTTAAAGAGTCCTCTCCTGCTGATGTTCAGGTGTATATCAGTATGTAGTGTCTCTACTTTAAAGAGTCCTCTCCTGCTGATGTTCAGGTGTATATCAGTATGTAGTGTCTCTACTTTAAAGAGTCCTCTCCTGCTGATGTTCAGGTGTATATCAGTATGTAGTGTCTCTACTTTAAAGAGTCCTCTCCTGCTGATGTTCAGGTGTATATCAGTATGTAGTGTCTCTACTTTAAAGAGTCCTCTCCTGCTGATGTTCAGGTGTATATCAGTATGTAGTGTCTCTACTTTAAAGAGTCCTCTCCTGCTGATGTTCAGGTGTATATCAGTATGTAGTGTCTCTACTTTAAAGAGTCCTCTCCTGCTGATGTTCAGGTGTATTTCAGTATGTAGTGTCTCTACTTTAAAGAGTCCTCTCCTGCTGATGTTCAGGTGTATTTCAGTATGTTAGTGTCTCTACTTTAAAGAGTCCTCTCCTGCTGATTGTTCAGGTGTATATCAGTATGTAGTGTCAAAAGAGATATAACGCAATGTTTAATTTTTTTTTATTTGTGGCAGTGAGACTTCTGCTAAACGCTCAGCTGAGGGGAAAAAAACCGATAAAAAAAACCGATAAAAAAACTAAAATCTATTTCCTCCTTTACCATCTGGAAAGTTCTCTGTCATAAACGGGGATGTGAAGTTAATGAATGACTAAAGCCCATCCACACATTTATTTGCCATGTCCTCCTCACTGCTTTGAGTTTCACATTTGGTTTTTACCACTTTTAAAGATATGAAATGACTTAAAACAATTAAAGCATTGCTCACTTTGAACCCCCTGCTGAGTGTTGTGTCTGTTTCGTTATTTAGATATCACAATAATCCTAATTTCACTCCTTAAATTACCAGTTCTGTGTCGCCAGACGCCCTCAATGTAATATCCATCAAAAAACAATTATCCCTTTCTTACAAGGCACTTTAAACTGCATGTTGTTACTAATGCTTTGTAGGCCAGTTATACGTTGTAATAAGCCGACTTTTGGGTTGCCAGGTTGTGGAAATCCCTTTGACTAGTTGGCCATCAACCTTCTATATCTTTTATAAATCTGAACATAAATCCTTTTTACCCATTAAGTGCAGATAAATATTTTATTGCCATTTAAACCTTGAATTATTATTATAGTTATAATATAATTATTATGTGTTAATGTCCAATCTTCATTTATAATTACCTGG
The DNA here is from genome assembly GCA_023974075.1 of Chaenocephalus aceratus. Taxonomy (NCBI): domain Eukaryota; kingdom Metazoa; phylum Chordata; class Actinopteri; order Perciformes; family Channichthyidae; genus Chaenocephalus; species Chaenocephalus aceratus. The sequence continues at coordinate 29,905 of JAMFTG010002190.1, read as the reverse complement.
CAACAAATCTGTTATGAATAATGACTTTCAACAAAATACGAGATGTTTTTTATATATATTATTGTACAAAATGAAATGGTTTTTACCTGAGCCCAGGAGGCAGAGAGTCAGAAGAGGGAGTTTCATTTTGTCAGATGTTTAAGAATAAATCTGTTTTTGAAGATGCTCTCTGGATTGTGATTTCTGTTGCTGGAAACACAAAGAAACAAATAGTTATTATCGGTGCAAACACACATGTAGTACGTACGGGCGCATCTCTTATCTAATCTATTCTGCGTCGCGAACAGGAAATGTTAAATAAAATAAATTACACCCAGCTCTACTAAAGCTAAACTTGGTTATCACCCTTAACTCACCTTATCCACCTTTAAAGAGTATTCATCATTAAACCGTCAATAATCATTCAAGATTATTTATTTTTTACATTTGGTCATATTTGTTTATTTTACTATACTTACGTTTGCCTGTCCTTGTTTGTCTACCCTCCCTCTCACTGTAAAGCGTCTTTGAGTTGTGAAAAGCGTTATATAAATAAAATGCATTATTATAATATTAGCTGCTTTACGATGATCCTTAAGTATTTAGTACCATACATTTTTACCTTTCCTGATCAAAAAATAACACATTCAATCAAAAATAGAACAAAACAAGTATATAACTATCGAGCCGATACATGTCGAGGTCATATTAGAGAGCTATCACCAGAACATTGACCTGGACTGGCAACGGTTTTCACTTCACATGTTCTTACCGTGCAGGATAAATGTAGTATTGAGCAAAAGAAGTTGTATTTTTTAAATATATTTGTTTATTTCTATCAGAAACTATTAATATTCTTTAACAAATATTTTTTTTTAAACGAGGAGAGCTGCAGTACTCACCTGAGCGGCTGTGGGTCACGACTTTCCTCTCTTCCCGTAAGACAGGCAGATATCGTGCTTTTATGACAGCTTTATCTTCTGTAGCCCTCCCATCTTTATGTGCGTGTGCGTGTGTGTGTGTGTGTGTGTGTGTGTGTGTGTGTGTGTGTGTGTGTGTGTGTGTGTGTGGTGTGTGTGTTGTAATACATCATCCCTGCTCAGCTGAATGTACAAGGCATGTATTGATTTAATAGGTTTTATTAATACTTACCACGGAGCTATATTTGTTTTTTACGGCTCTCACGCTGCAGGAAGAACATCTCCCTGTAATGAATAGAAAGCATGGGAACTTTTTTACATGTTCAACGGCATATCTTTAACTTTAACATGAAGAGAAATCAATCTAATCCGTTCTGGGTCACAAACAGGAAATGTTAAATTACGTAAATGAAACCTAGGTTTACTAAAACTCCTAAACTGACTTTATGCACCTTTTAACTTAATATCGAGTTCAAAAGCCAATTGTAGATCAAATATTCATCATTAAAGAGTAAATACAACAGAACAAATGTCAAATGAACACATTATACGAATGAATAATTATTAAACATGTCAGAAAATGTCAAATGTGTTTATATTAGTTGCTGTTTAATGATAATTGACTATTTACCTCCATACTTTGTTTTACTTTTCCTCAATCAAAACACATTCATTCAAAGATGTAACAAAAAAAAGACTCTAACTCTCAAGCTGATATATTTTGTGGTCATTTCTGAGAATTATCACAGGAGTAATTGCCTGCACTAAAGCAAAATGAGTGTTAGTCACCTGCCCCAAAGCGATTTGTGTTTCCGCGCCTCTCGTGCAAATGATAATTTGTAAATGTCATTGCTTTATGCAAACCAAATTAGAATAAATGGAAATGTGTGATCTCTGTTTCCATCTTTTTCCCCCACGACTTCCAAAACAACCAGATCGAACGTCGCCATGGCACGATTCACCAGACCCAGGCGTCAGAGAATCACTTACAGAGGGAATTCCTCTCCTCCTGAAGTCTTTTGAAGCTGGTCCTTGAGTTAGCGGTATGCTAGCTTAACTAGCCGACTAGCATCGTTAGCTGGCTCATCAAAGATTGATCCAATGGGAAGCAGACCGAGGTGACGGTCTGATATCCTTCAGTTTTTTCTCCGCTTGATGAGCTGCACGGTTACTAAAAACACACCGTCACCACCACAGCATTTCATTCACATGGATACGCGGGGAAAGAGTGCCAGTTTTTCCTACTCACTGATCTGCAACAATAACAAAAACACTGGGAGGCCAGCATTCAAGACACTGTTGACATTAAAGGTCTCCTGTCATGCTATTTTAGGCTTACATTATGGGTCTCAGATATATACAAATATATAAAAACATGTCTGTGAAGTGTTTTTCTCAAAATACCAAACAGATCATGCATTTTAGAAATCCCTCATATCCCTCTATTCCAGGGATGCCATATCATGTTCCAAACCACATCAAGGATCCTCTCTGAAACAGTCTGGAGCTCAAAGGCTTTCTCTCTTGCCGGTTATACCACAAGGTGAGTTCCTTTCTACTTCCTGCTTCTTCACACACATGCTCTCCAGTACAGGTTAGCTCTGAGTGTTAGCGATGCTAATGTAAACACCGACCATATTACGTCCAAAACAGTCGGGCATTGTTTCTGATAGCAACGTTTCTGATTGGGCCGTGGGTCCACATTTCAGATGTTACGTCATATCGGACGCAAATCTGGATCAGCTCCGTTGTTCCCCGTTTTTAGAGATTTGGGTACGGAGGAAAAGAGAGAGGGTTTATTTCCTGACGCTGCGTGAGTTCCCCGACGCACCGGGGACACATGGTGATGGAGAGAAGACATACAAAAGTGCATTTTGCATGATAGGTCCCCTTTAAAGGTGCCCTATCAGGCTTTTTTTGCGGTTGTCCCTTTCCTGATGCGTGTTAAAGAGGTGTTTGTGCATGTACATGTGTGCAACATGTCACAGTAGAGACACTCAATACTAATATGAACCTGAAAATGAGTAGAATAGGGCCCCTTTAATATGTTAACTCTATTTGTAAAACAGTCAGCAGTTTTACAATCGAAGCCATCAATAGCAAAAGCCTGTAAAATATGGGAGGGTCATGCAGATATAAACTAACATTGTTAAATTCTGATAAGAGTTATCTTCACGGTTCATATTGCAAAAGAATAAATGGTGGAGGATATTTGAAATGCCGCTTAAAGGGAGGTAATGGGTTCAGGCACGGTAGAGAGTCTAAGAAAAGTGCACATGTGAGGGCGTAGCTGGAAAGGAGAGTGACATCAACAGGCTGTAAATGAGATGGAAGATTTCTACATATTGACACAAGGAACATTTGACCTTGGGAACAACGAGACATATAAAGAGGATACGAGGTGGGCAGCAGTTTCTGTGTGTTTTTAAGATCTTTTGTTTGCTAATAATTATTATCTTACTTACTTACCTTGGTAAGATTATATTATATTACTTTCATACTTACTTACTTACTTACTTACTTACTTACTTACTTACCTACCAACTACCTACCTGGCTAGATTCATACTTACTTACTTACTTACTTACTTACCTACCAACTATAGTTGAGTAAGTAAGTAAGTAAGTAAGTAAGTAAGTAAGTAAGAATGAATCTAGCCAGGTAGGTAGTTGGTAGGTAAGTAAGTAAGTAAGTAATATAATCTTAGAAAGTAGGTAGTAAGTAAATAGCTGTAAATAAGTAAGTAAGTAAGTAAGTAAGTAAGTAAGTATGAATCTAGCCAGGTAGGTATACCTGGCTAGATTCATACTTACCTACTTTCCTACTTACTTACTTACTTACTTACTTCTTACTTACTTACTTACTTACTATAGTTGAGTAAGTAAGTAAGTAAGTAAGTAAGTAGTAAGTAAGTATGAATCTAGCCAAGTAGGTAGTTGGTAGGTAGTATGTAAGTAAGTAATATAATCTTAGAAAGTAGGTAGTAAGTAAATAGCTGTAAAGTAAGTAAGTAAGTAAGAAGTAAGTAAGTAAGAAGGAAAGTAGGTAAGTATGAATCTCGCCAGGTAGGTAGTTGGTAGGTAAGTAAGTAAGTAAGTAAGTAAGTACGTAAGTAAGTAAGTAAGTAAGTAAGTAAGTAAATAAGTAAGTAAATAAGTAGGAAAGTAAGTAAGTATGAATCTAGCCAGGTAGGTATACCTGGCTAGATTCATACTTACTTACTTACTTACTTACTACTTACTTACTTACTACTTACTACTTACTTACTTACTTACCAACTACCTACCTGGCTAGATTCATACTTACTTACTTACTTACTTACTTACTTACTTACTTACTTACTACCTACCTGGCTAGATTCATACTTACTTACTTACTTACTTACTTACTTACCAACTACCTACCTGGCTAGATTCATACTTACTTACTTACTTACTTACTTACTTACCAACTACCTACCTGGCTAGATTCATACTTACTTACTTACTTACTTACTTACTTACTTACTTACCAACTACTACCTGGCTAGATTCATACTTACTTACTTACTTACTTACTTACTTACCAACTACCTACCTGGCTAGATTCATACTTACTTACTTACTTACTTACTTACTTACTACTACTTACTTACTTACTTACTTACTTACTTACCAACTACCTACCTGGCTAGATTCATACTTACTTACTTACCTACCAACTACCTACATGGCTAGATTCATACTTACTTACTTACCTACCAACTACCTGCCTGACTAGATTCATACTTAACTACTTTCCTTCTTACTTACTTACTCACCTGCCTACCTACTTTTTACTTACTTACTTAACTACCAAACCTACATGGCTAGATTCATACTACTTACTTACTTACTTACTACCTACCAACTACCTACATGGCTAGATTCATACTTACTTACTTACTTACTTACTTACCTACCAACTACCTACATGGCTAGATTCATACTTACCTACTTTCCTTCTTACTTACTTACTCACCTGCCTACCTATTTTTTACTTACTGACTTAACTAATTTCTAGGATCGATTCTCTTACATAATCCAACTGCCCCCCCACCATTAAACAACACAAATGCCTGGAGAAAATACAAATAAAAGTACATGTTTTTAAACAACAGTTTTTAAAAGGATTCAGTCGTCTATTCAGTTTTGTTATAGAGAATAAAACAAAATACCAAAAAATGTTCACAAAAGATTTGGATTTTCTTTCAATCCAAGTTTGAAAAACCACAGAATGAATGGTCTGTTATGATTGTATTGGTTTTAAATCAGTGAGTCAGTCAGAAATGGATTGAGGAGCCAAACCATCAAGTGCTTCCGAGACTAGTTTAAGTTTTGAATTGTTTGGTTTAAGTACCGGAGTAATACTGTGTGTTTGACTTGATCTGAAGCTTTTTTCGATTTTTTTATTTTCCCGCCTAATAATATAAACTTTCACCCTGAGACAAATGCACTTTTCTTTCTACAATCATGCTGACATATGAATCTTTGTACCTTTCAAATGATAAAATAATTTCCTGGTAGGTTCGTTCCAATACACTGGCGTTTGCAAACTTTTTATTGGTATCCTTATAACCCCGATGAGGAAGAGATATGTTTATTCTGTATCAGAATATAAAATGATAAGCTGTATCTGTGTCTATACTCACCAAGCAGAAGCATGTTTGAAGTAAAAAAAAAAAGCAAATGTCTAAGCAGTGACCCCTGTGGGACCCCTGAAAAAGTACTTTTAGCTGATTTAGAGCGACCAAAACATGTTCCTTAAAGACTGTTAAAATAATAGGGACTGTCTTTTTGATGTTTGTGTTATACATATTTTGAAAGAAAATTGTTATACTACGACACCATTCTCAATACCGTTCAGAGATGATAAAGACTGCCTTACTGATGGGACAATTTGTACTTTGCATAACCAAATGTTTCTGCCAACATGAACAGGAGAGCAGTTTACTGGCTACTGGTATTTTTATTAGTGGGTGTATTTTAAGGGCCCTTCTGATTGGCACATCGTCATTGTATGACATATCACACTGAAGGTTGTATAGGTTTATTAATGGTTATGATATGAGATTAGGTTTTATTTTGGTTATTTTATGGTAACACCTTGGTCTAGAGCCCATAATTATTCATATTATTAATGATTGAGTGTCCTTGCATCTTCTTGAGTGTCCTTTCATCTTAATGTGTACGTTTTTGTATACCTCGGGACTGTGGGAAATTTCGACCTTTCTGTGTGTACAAACATATTTTGAGATTGACAATAAAGTTGACTTTGACTTGACTTTGACTTTGAATCCTCAGAAATGGATGGACCCCATGAAAAGTCCCAGCTAATAGACGCCATTTAGACTTTATTTAGATCAAGAATCATACAATGTTTTATTTTTGTTGTTTTTAGTAAGTGTGTAATGGGAACATTTGGGTAAAAATGGTTATCATTGCCCTTCTGTGGTGGACAGTACTAGGTCCACCAACAGAAAATGTCTGGACCCCATTAACATTTCCAGTTAATAGACTTCACCAAAATCTGCTGTATTGACAGCTAAGAGAGACTTACTCACTGTGGGTGTTTCTCAATGTCGAGGAAGGATGCTCCAGAGCCACTATTTCAAGGATGCTACGTCATCGAGTCCCGCCGAAGGGCTGTTCCAATGTCCAGGATGCTTGGAATTCTACAGAGGCCGGCGTCCTTCGTTGCGGAAAATTTCGAGGCTGCACATGTGTATCCTCCGCAGTCTTAAAATCCCCACAATGCTTTGCGCATGGACCAATTTCGCTCCATTTAAGACACATATGACACACACCTGCACACCTGTCAGCCTGTTCCACCATTCTTCGTTTTCCGAGGCTAGGAAGGATTCTTGCCTCGCTTCTGAAGGACCTGACTCAGAGGGACATATCCTACCAAGGAAGCGTCCTCGACATTGAGAAACACCCATAGACTTTTAAAGGATAACTCCTGGTTATGACGAGGCCTTAGGTTATATTTTGGCAAAATGTACAACAACAATCAAAAATACCATGACGTTAAGCCAATCTGAACTTTGGCTCACGTGGGTGTAAAGTTGTGTGACTCCATTTTGCTTAACTCTTAAAATATTCTGGATTTTACTTCTTAAGTACTTTTCTTCTAAGAGACACAACATTTACATCTTTAAAATAGCTGTATGCCTTCTTTTGAACTGTAATCGACCACAGTTTGACAGAATGACTGATAAGCTTTGATGTGGCGTCAACACACCCCGAAACAATAAACTATCAGATGTGTTGCCGTCTCTGTGATGGCATTGGATTCATTTTTGGAGGAAGTGAAACTTAACCATACAGTAGGTGGTTCTAGCAATAAGGAAACTTAAGGAATATTCAAAGTGGCACATCTTATCTGAAGTATTCTATCCAGCTGTTGTTATCTGTGAGTCACAGATAACAACAGGAACTGAGGACATTTTTACAGGAGCTTCCCAATTAACGTAGAGATCTGCGATTTTATACGTAAGACTTTGATACCGACTGTCTGAAAGCTAAAGTCGTCACAACGTTAATGCGTTGCAGGCCATTGTAAAAGTTGGGCAATTCTAACTCATAGTGGCACAATCACGTTGTTAGGAATTCAGCTTCATTTGAGTTTACAGTTTAATTAATGGTGTCACATTACTTTATAAGAGATGAGTATGGCGTCATCGGCTTCATGAAATTGTAACTGACGTTTCCTGGCATTTTGGCCTAAAATGGACGACAAGATTAATTTATGAAATGGTAAAATAAAGTACACTTTAATGCATTATTGGAATCCTGAAATAGATCAGTTCTTAAAGGTGGGGTAGGTACGAATGGAGAAACCAGCTCGAGTGCGCGAGAGTTTGAAAGTACGCAGCCGAAAATAATCTGCCCCTTCCTTCAGACTTCCTTACAGAGCCCCTCCTCCAACACACACGAACGCGCACACGACCAATGAGGGCACGAGATCAGTTTGTGCCCCGATGGAAGGCTGACAGGCAGGTAGGCCATCCAGTTACTTTAGCCGGCTCAGATGATTGGTCGAGCTTTTTACAGCGCCACGGCTTCAAGAGATGATATTTATTATGTATTTATTGTCAAAGCACTTCAGATATTCATTGCTATCGGGACGTTAAGAGCATTCCATGGAATATAACAAGTGTTTCTGAAGTGAATTAGATACAACAAACATGCTGCCTTTATTTCTTCACATGACAAACTGTAAATAAAATCCTGATCCTCTAAAAAAGTTATGAATAAAATGTTGAAAAATACAACAGAACCGAGAATAATGTATGATGTATGATTACATTAGATGTCATTTGTTAGACCCTTTGATCTAAAGCGACTTACATACTCAATACTGTGGGCAATCCCCACAGGAGCACTTTGGGGAGAAGTGTCTCAGGGACACAACGACATGCTGACTGCAGTGGGACTCGAACTTGCTCTCCCCTGATTCGAAGTCCAGCACACTATCCACTGAGCCACAGCCAACTTGTCATGTCTATTCAACAATTCCAACAGTGTCAAACTAAAACATAATAAAGTCTAAAAATACTCCATGTACATATCAGTACAAGTCCTGAATCCAAAATGTTACTTTACAGAAGTGTTATTACAGCAAAAGTACTAAGGCTTTTTATCACAGTACTTCATTATTATATAACATGATATGATTTAGTTGTTATGACAAACACATACTTTTCAAAGCATTTTAATGTGGTATTTGTCAAAGTTGAACCAATTGTATGTTCTCTTTAAATACATGGAAGATTAGTAGTACTATTCTGCATCATAACATATAAGCATATTCTGTGTTTTTATATGGAATCAGAACCAGGTTTATTGCCAAGTAGGTCGGGGACACCTTACTTCTTCCTTCTCTCTGTCTGTCCCTGCGTACTCTCATGTTCCGATTAACCCAGCTTCCCCCAAATTTCTTTTTGGTGTCTATCTATGCCGGGATCCTGAGTCGTGGCTGATCCTGTTGCTGCGGTCCTGAGTCCTGAGTCCTGGATCTGAGTCCTGGACTTCGAGTCGTGGCTGAACCTGTCTCTGCGGTCCTGCCTTGGGTCTCGTCATGCTGCTTCCCTGATGGCTCCCACAGGATTGTTGACATCCTCATGGATTCATCTTCTCATTACAGACACATGCATTTCCAAACATTCGGTCTATATGCTGTAAAATGTATTATCTCTTCAATTTACACACGGCATCTATTGCACGTCTGTCCGTCCTGGGAGAGGGATCCCTCCTCTGGTGCTCTCCCTGAGGTTTCTCCCATGTTCCCTTTAACTGTGGGTTTTCTCTGGAAGTGTTTCCTTGTACGATGTGAGGGTCTAAGGATAGAGGGTCTAAGGACAGAGGGTCTAAGGACAGAGGGTCTAAGGACAGAGGGTCTGAGGACAGAGGGTCTGAGGACAGAGGGTATGAGGACAGAGGGTCTGAGGACAGAGGGTCTAAGGACAGAGGGTCTGAGGACAGAGGGTCTGAGGACAGAGGGTCTAAGGACAGAGGGTCTGAGGACGGAGGGTCTGAGGACAGAGGGTCTGAGGACAGAGGGTCTGAGGACAGAGGGTCTAAGGACAGAGGGTCTGAGGACAGAGGGTCTCAGGACAGAGGTTCTGAGGACAGAGGGTATGAGGACAGAGGGTCTGAGGACAGAGGGTCTGAGGACAGAGGGTCTAAGGACAGAGGGTCTGAGGACAGAGGGTCTGAGGACAGAGGGTCTAAGGACAGAGGGTCTAAGGAGAGAGGGTGTCGTATTGTCATACTGATATTCTGTACAAACTGTGAAGTCCACTGAGACGAATGCAACATGTGTCATATTGGGATATATAAATAAACATTGATTGATAGGTTAACACATAGGAGGAATTCGTCTTGGTGTTTTCGGTGCATCCATAAAAAAAATAAAAAAAATAAAACACTGATAACAAACGATTTTAAGAAGCCTATCAAATCAAGTTTTATTTATATAGCACATATAGCCAAAGTGCTGTACATGTAATACAAGCACACTGCAATAACACAAGACAAAACATTGAAAAGACAAGAATTTACAACAGAAATATAAAGACAAAACACAGAGAAATGTCAGGTGTCATGCTCAGCTCTGACTAGAAGGCCATAGAGAAGAAGTGTGTCTTCACTGAAGCCTATAATAACATTATACAATATGTACATTGAATATTGTGGAAGTATAGGTATACCCGTAGGAATAAAATGTGCAGTTACAATGTGCAATGCGCAGAATTCAGAGGGTCGTGCAGGCCTGACAGTTTCAATCAGAATCAAGTTTATTGCCAGGTACGTTTACACATAAGAGGAATTTTCTTTGGTATCTGATGGTGCGAACATAAACAATCTAAAAAAATAAGTTGCAAAGAAAGATATGAGGATAAGAATACGGTTTTTTAAGAAACAATTTAGTATTAAAAAAGGATGCTAGACAAGTATTTACACAAGACTCTTATGGCACTATTTCACTTTTTTATACTTTTTCTTTTTGTATTTACTTTTTCGTTTTTCTGTTTTATTGTGTTGCTCTGTTGGAGGACCATGTGACCTAAGAATTTCATCGTCATAACTGTAGCTATGTACGCATGACCAATAAAAGCCTTGAACCTTGAAGATTTAAATGTAACTATACAAATGAAGCTCAGCGCAAGTTCAACCAGGAAGACCGCCTTTACTCATTAATTTACTATTTCCATGTTACTACTCTCTCTCCTCTCAATAAGTGATCGGGGGCGTCACTCCCCAGCTTAACCAATCACTTCCCTCTATTCTCACAAGCCTATCACAGCGCTCCGCTAAACCTTTTAAATCTGCTCTCCCCTCTGACAGCTGTCATTTCAGGTGACACAACGCAACCCTCCTCCCCCCTTTTCACCTCCTGTCCCTCTGAATCCAGGGTCAAGCTAAGCCCCTCCCCTTCAGACCGACCCCAATCATCCATTCACCACCACCAGGGTCAAGCTAAGCCCCTCCCCTTCAGACCGAACCCAACCATCCATTCACCACCACCAGGGTCAAGCTAAGCCACTCCCCTTCAGACCGACCCCAACCATCCATTCACCACCACCAGGGTCAAGCTAAGCCCCTCCCCTTCAGACCGACCCAACTATCCATTCACCTCCACCAGGGTCAAGCTAAGCCCCTCCCCTTCAGACCGACCCCAACCATCCATTCACCACCACCAGGGTCAAGCTAAGCCCCTCCCCTTCAGACCGACCCCAACCATCCATTCACCACCACCAGGGTCAAGCTAAGCCCCTCCCCGTCAGACCGAACCCAACTATCCATTCACCACCACCACCAGGGTCAAGCTAAGCCCCTCCCCTTCAGACCGACCCAACTATCCATTCACCACCACCAGGGTCAAGCTAAGCCCCTCCCCTTCAGACCGACCCCAACCATCCATTCACCACCACCAGGGTCTAGCCCCCGGGGGGTTTCATCGGATCGGTTCTCCCCTCCCGAATTATTCTCCTGCACAACGGGGCCTAGTTGCCAAAACTCCATTACATTAATTTGTGTATTCCTGCCAATAAATATGTGTTCTATCAAAACCGTCTCTCCTGATTGAAGTAACCTTAACAGCTAAAAAAAGAAAAACACTTAGGACAATGATAAAATGGCAAACTACAGTATTTTAAAGTGGAGGGCTGTGCAGAGCAGACGTGTGCAAATATGTGCAAAAAGCAGTCAGAGTTGAGCATAAACATGGCTCACAGTATTAAAAAAGACGAAAAATAACAAGACGTTGTTCATATGATGGACAAGATAGATTTTACATTGTGTGCATTAATGTGATGCATAGAGTCTATGATGTGGCTGAGGGTAAAGTGGAGGTCTTGTTGATGAGGCCGGTAGCGGAGGGGAAGAAAACTGTTCAGGTGGCGAGAGGTTTTGGTCCTTATGGAGCGCAGCCAGAGGCAAATGTACATATCCTTTACTCAAATAGAAGTACAGATACTCGTGTTTAGAAATACTCTGGTAAAAGTAGAAGTACTGACTAAACTTCTTTACTCAAGTCAAAGTAAAGAGGCTTTGAAGTGTACTTCAGTAAAAAGTACCCATAACTAGCAGCTGCTTTAAAGAGTACCTGACCTCCTTTTATATTAATAGAACAATAATGTCATTGTTAGCTAATGAATGTTTCCATGGTGACCAACGGCAACATGACAACGTTTCCATTGGTCCCTCTTCTTTAGAGAAGACCAGGAAGTGATGGATACACGGATCGTGTTCCAACCAATAGGCACGCAATGACTCTAAAGAATAATGATCACGCCCCAACACACATTCAGACTAAAGGAACCAGCTGTTTGGGAAATGAGAGAAGTACAAAGTACAGGTATTTGAGTTCAACATGAGAGAAGTAGAAAGTACAGGTATTTGAGTTCAACATGTGAGAAGTAGAAAGTACAGGTATTTGAGTTCAACATGTAAGAAGTAGAAAGTACAGGTATTTGTGTTCAACATGTAAGAAGTAGAAAGTACAGGTATTTGTGTTCAACATGTAAGAAGTAGACAGTACAGGTATTTGGGTTCAACATGTAAGAAGTAGAAAGTACAGGTATTTGGATTCCACATGTAAGAAGTAAAAAGTTCAGGTATTTGTGTTCAACATGTAAGAAGTAGAAAGTATAGGTATTTGGGTTCAACGTGTAAGAAGTAGAAAGTACAGGTATTTGGATTCAACATGTAAGAAGTAGAAAGTACAGGTATTTGAGTTCAACATGTGAGAAGTAGAAAGTACAGGTATTTGTGTTCAGCATGTAAGAAGTAGAAAGTACAGGTATTTGTGTTCAACATGTAAGAAGTAGAAAGTCCAGGTATTTGTGTTCAGCATGTAAGAAGTAGAAAGTACAGGTATTTGGGTTCAACATGTAAGAAGTAGAAAGTACAGGTACTTGTGTTCAACATGTAAGAAGTAGAAAGTACAGGTATTTGTGTTCAACCATGTAAGAAGTAGAAAGTACAGGTATTTGGAATTCAACATGTAAGAAGTAGAAAGTACAGGTATTGTTGTTCAACATGTGAGAAGTAGAAAGTACAGGTTATTTTGTTCAACATGTAAGAAGTAGAAAGTCCAGGTATTTGTGTTCAGCATGTAAGAAGTAGAAAGTACAGGTATTTGGGTTCAACATGTAAGAAGTAGAAAGTACAGGTTACTTGTGTTCACATGTAAGAAGTAGAAAGTACAGGTATTTGTGTTCAACATGTACGAAGTAGAAGTTCAGGTATTTGTGTTCACATGTGAGAAGTAGAAACGTACAGGTATTTGAGTTCAAATGTAAGAAGTAGAAAGTACAGGTATTTGGGTTCAACCTGTAGAAGTAGAAAGTACAGGATATGAGTTCAACATGTAAGAAGTAGAAAGTACAGGTATTTGTGTTCACATGTAGGAAGTAGAAAGTACAGGTATTTGTGTTCAACATGTAAGAAGTAGAAAGTACAGGTATTTGTGTTCAACATGTAATAAGTAGAAAGTACAGGTATTTGTGTTCAACATGTAAGAAGTAGAAAGTACAGGTACTTGTGTTCAACATGTAAGAAGTAGAAAGTACAGGTATTGAGTTCAATATGTAAGAAGTAGAAAGTACAGGTACTTGTGTTCAACATGTAAGAAGTAGAAAGTACAGGTATTTGAGTTCAATATGTAAGAAGTAGAAAGTACAGGTATTTTAGTTCAACATGTGAGAAGTAGAAAGTACAGGTATTTGTGTTCAACATGTAAGAAGTAGAAAGTACAGGTATTTGAGTTCAACATGTAAGAAGTAGAAAGTACAGGTATTTGTGTTCAACATGTAAGAAGTAGAAAGTACAGGTATTTGTGTTCAACATGTAAGAAGTAGAAAGTACAGGTATTTGTGTTCAACATGTAAGAAGTAGAAAGTTCAGGTATTTGTGTTCAACATGTAAGAAGTAAAAGTAAAAAATCGTCAGAAAAACAAGTAGTGGAGTAAAGTACTGATACCAGAAAAATAAGTACAGTAACGAAGTATTTGTACTCCACTACTTCCCCCCTCTGGGTTTAACCAAGGTCTGGAAAAAAGTAGTCAAAGAAACGACCTCAAGATTGTCCTTAAGTAGTACTTGAGTTAATGTAGTTAGGTACTTTACACCTCTGCTAACATGTAATGGAGTCAATGTACATGGTACTTGTTCCACCATTGCATGCAGATTCCTTTAGATATGTGACGTCAAACATACAAATGAAATAATACAAAAGTTGTTCCACATTTGAGGGACAAACAAGCTCTGTGGTCCTGATGTGAAAACACCTCTGAGATTTGCATTCAGAAAACACGGTGACGCTTTGTTCCGTAGCTTTATTGGGAATTATGCAAATGCTGCTTATGACTTTTTTTACATTCACGCTGTGGCTTATATTGAGATGTGCATTTATAACAACCTCATATATTGTCATGTGTTCTCCACATTCAAGACACTGTGCAGAGTCATAATCATAATGATCAGTCTGCAGGTAATACAATCAGGTCTGGAGGATGCACATTATAAACTCTGAAGCAATAATGAACTGTTCAAAGGTCAACATGCACGAACCCTCCCTCTCAATGCATTTAATCTACACCATGCTATATGCAGCGTCTGCCTCTGCCAGCTCTATCAAACACTGACCATAGCAGATCAATGTACTCTGAGTGTTTTCTGAAAGCTGATAGCAACACATACGGACTGATAGCCTCAGATGAGTATGGACGGCAGACACAAAGGCTGTGAATGTAAGGATTTAACTTTAGCTCCATGGCACTAAGAAGCCGCCTTTGAGTCATGTTTTGATGTTACGGCACACTAGCAGTGTTAAGTTGTTGATGTTACGGCACACTAGCAGTGTTAAGTTGAAGCTATTCTATGGCGTTATTTGTGTTCCTCTATCCTGAGCACGCAATGAAACATTTTGAGCACAGAAAAATATATTTTGCAAGCACAAATGACTCTCTCACAAACTCCTGCTGCGTGCAGAAGCAGACCGCGCTCCGCCTCCCTCTCTCCCCCTCTCTCTCCCTCTCCCTCCCTCGCTCTCCCTCCCTCTCTCTCCCTCTCTCTCCCTCGCTCAACCTCTCCACCCTGTGCGCGCTCAAGTTGGCACAGCGTTACAAATGTGCCACAAAATCAAGAAGAAAGGGGGGAACTACGAATGTATGTGTATGTTTATTTTATTTTTCTGTCTTTGTTTACATGTACGTACGTACGTACGTACGTACGTACGTACGTATGTCGTGTATGTATGTGCATGTGTACATGTGTGGGTATGTACACACATGTATTTGTATGTGTATATGTGGGTATACATATGTGTACATGTATTACTGTTACAATTCTTTATTTCCTTATCTATTAATTTTCTTTTAATATTATCTTCTGCATTACTTTACTTTTACCTACACATGTATTTATGTAGTTAATTTACTAGCTAGGACCGGGAGGGGGAGAAAGGGAAAATAATAAAATATTGACTGTATAAATGTAAACTCATTATGCCTGACTCAATATAAAAAATACAAAATGCGCCACAAAATCAACCAATCGGAGAACTCAAGGAGGTCCATTCTGATTGGCTGTTTCTTCTCCAATCATATCTTCTATCTGAGATACGGAAAGAGAGGGATTTGAGGTTGCCATCATGTTTGGCCAGACTAGTACATGTCAAATGTTAAATAAATGAAAACCATTCACAGTTAAGAATTAGATATTTATTATGAATGCTATAAATGATTGCATATCTACAGTTTCTTATTTCTCCAGTATGATACCATTTTGTTTTAGTATAACAGCACACTTATTTGTATTTTGCACATTTGTACACAAGCTATCTGCAACTGAACATAAGCAAAACCAAGGACATGATCATTGATTTTAGAAGACATCCCCACATACATGAAGTCTTAACAATCCAGAATCAGAATGTAGAATTTGTGCAATCATACAAATATCTCGGGACAATTATTGACTCAAAATGTAGCTCTGATCCAAACTGTGAAGCTGTGTGCAAAAGGGGGCACGAGCGTTTGTATTGTCTTAGGAAACTGTCCTATTTTAACATTCACAAAACCATGATGATAATGTTTTATCGTGCTTTTATCGAGTCAATTATGTCTTTTTCACTAATGTCATGGTTTGGTAACCTGACTTTGAAGAGCAGAAACTCTCTGAGTCAGATCGTAAAGTGGTCCATCAGGCTGATTGGTGAGCCACAGCTAAACCTGGAGACCCTGTACCTCAGGCAGCTACAGCTAAACCTGGAGACCCTGTACCTCAGGCAGCTACAGCTAAACCTGGAGACGCTGTACCTCAGGCAGCTACAGCTAAACCTGGAGACCCTGTACCTCAGGCAGCTACAGCTAAACCTGGAGACGCTGTACCTCAGGCAGTCACAGCTAAACCTGGAGACGCTGTACCTCAGGCAGTCACAGCTAAACCTGGAGACCCTGTACCTCAGGCAGCTACAGCTAAACCTGGAGACCCTGTACCTCAGGCAGTTACAGCTAAACCTGGAGACCCTGTACCTCAGGCAGCTACAGCTAAACCTGGAGACGCTGTACCTCAGGCAGTTACAGCTAAACCTGGAGACCCTGTACCTCAGGCAGTTACAGCTAAACCTGGAGACCCTGTACCTCAGGCAGTTACAGCTAAACCTGGAGACGCTGTACCTCAGGCAGTTACAGCTAAACCTGGAGACGCTGTACCTCAGGCAGTTACAGCTAAACCTGGAGACCCTGTACCTCAGGCAGTTACAGCTAAACCTGGAGACCCTGTACCTCAGGCAGTTACAGCTAAACCTGGAGACCCTGTACCTCAGGCAGCTACAGCTAAACCTGGAGACGCTGTACCTCAGGCAGCTACAGCTAAACCTGGAGACCCTGTACCTCAGGCAGTTACAGCTAAACCTGGAGACCCTGTACCTCAGGCAGTTACAGCTAAACCTGGAGACCCTGTACCTCAGGCAGTTACAGCTAAACCTGGAGACCCTGTACCTCAGGCAGTGACAGCTAAACCTGGAGACGCTGTACCTCAGGCAGTTACAGCTAAACCTGGAGACCCTGTACCTCAGGCAGTTACAGCTAAACCTGGAGACGCTGTACCTCAGGCCGTTACAGCTAAACCTGGAGACCCTGTACCTCAGGCAGTTACAGCTAAACCTGGAGACCCTGTACCTCAGGCAGCCACAGCTAAACCTGGAGACGCTGTACCTCAGGCAGTTACAGCTAAACCTGGAGACCCTGTACCTCAGGCAGTGACAGCTAAACCTGGAGACCCTGTACCTCAGGCAGCTACAGCTAAACCTGTAGACCCTGTACCTCAGGCAGCTACAGCTAAACCTGGAGACGCTGTACCTCAGGCAGCCACAGCTAAACCTGGAGACGCTGTACCTCAGGCAGTTACAGCTAAACCTGGAGACCCTGTACCTCAGGCAGTTACAGCTAAACCTGGAGACCCTGTACCTCAGGCAGCGACAGCTAAACCTGGAGACCCTGTACCTCAGGCAGCTACAGCTAAACCTGGAGACCCTGTACCTCAGGCAGTTACAGCTAAACCTGGAGACCCTGTACCTCAGGCAGTTACAGCTAAACCTGGAGACCCTGTACCTCAGGCAGTTACAGCTAAACCTGGAGACGCTGTACCTCAGGCAGCTACAGCTAAACCTGGAGACCCTGTACCTCAGGCAGCTACAGCTAAACCTGGAGACCCTGTACCTCAGGCAGCTACAGCTAAACCTGGAGACCCTGTACCTCAGGCAGTTACAGCTAAAACCTGGAGACGCTGTACCTCAGGCAGCTACAGCTAAACCTGGAGACCCTGTACCTCAGGCAGCTACAGCTAAACCTGGAGACCCTGTACCTCAGGCAGTTACAGCTAAACCTGGAGACCCTGTACCTCAGGCAGCTACAGCTAAACCTGGAGACCCTGTACCTCAGGCAGCTACAGCTAAACCTGGAGACCCTGTACCTCAGGCAGCTACAGCTAAACCTGGAGACGCTGTACCTCAGGCAGCTACAGCTAAACCTGGAGACCCTGTACCTCAGGCAGCTACAGCTAAACCTGGAGACCCTGTACCTCAGGCAGTTACAGCTAAACCTGGAGACCCTGTACCTCAGGCAGCTACAGCTAAACCTGGAGACGCTGTACCTCAGGCAGCTACAGCTAAACCTGGAGACCCTGTACCTCAGGCAGTTACAGCTAAACCTGGAGACCCTGTACCTCAGGCAGTCACAGCTAACCTGGAGACCCTGTACCTCAGGCAGTTACAGCTAAACCTGGAGACCCTGTACCTCAGGCAGTTACAGCTAAACCTGGAGACCCTGTACCTCAGGCAGTTACAGCTAACCTGGAGACGCTGTACCTCAGGCAGCTACAGCTAAACCTGGAGCCCCTGTACCTCAGGCAGCTACAGCTAAACCTGGAGACCCTGTACCTCAGGCAGCTACAGCTAAACCTGGAGACCCTGTACCTCAGGCAGCTACAGCTAAACCTGGAGACCCTGTACCTCAGGCAGTTACAGCTAAACCTGGAGACCCTGTACCTCAGGCAGCTACAGCTAAACCTGGAGACGCTGTACCTCAGGCAGCTACAGCTAAACCTGGAGACCCTGTACCTCAGGCAGTTACAGCTAAACCTGGAGACCCTGTACCTCAGGCAGTCACAGCTAACCTGGAGACCCTGTACCTCAGGCAGCTACAGCTAAACCTGGAGCCCCTGTACCTCAGGCAGCTACAGCTAAACCTGGAGACCCTGTACCTCAGGCAGCTACAGCTAAACCTGGAGACGCTGTACCTCAGGCAGTTACAGCGGTTATCCAGCTCCATATTAGATGATGACTCCCACCCTCTGCACTCAGAACTCAAGCTTCTTCCTTCGGGCGGAGGTTACTCGTCCCAAGGAGTAGAACGAAGCGGTATAAAAACAGTTTTAACCCAGCAGCTATTGCACACATTAACACATCATAGGAGCGTCACACTGATGCCTATTTTTATTTATTTATTTAATTTTGAATTGTGAATTTTGAATGTCCATGTTTGTACTAGTGTTTTCCTTCTTAAAATGTTTTTAAAATATTTTTGAGATTTGGTTGAGCAGGGTATACTTGTACTTGTACTAGTCCTTTATTAGAGATGTGTCTGTTGTTTGTGTTTGTTTTTAGTGTCAGGATGGAACCCTTGTCTTTTTCTCTGCAAACAGAATCTACCTACGGGTACAAATAAATAACCTGAACCTGAACCTGAAGCTATACCTCTCTTAGTATCTGCACAGCTTTTCATAATATTACTTTTATTTTGTCATATTGTATGTAGTTTTTTGGTACATCCAGATTGCATATAAATACTTTTCTATATCTTATGTTTAAAGACATTTTATAATAGTTTTTCTTACATTTCAAATCAAATCAAATCAAATACTTACATTTGATCTTCTTTACCTGTGGTTATACACCATATACACCAAGGGAAATCCCATATATGTGTAAACATACTTGGCAACAATCAAAAATACCATGACGTTAAGCCAATCTGAACTTTGGCTCGCCTGGGTGTAAAGTTGCGTGACTCCATTTTGCTTAACTCTTAAAATATTCTGGATTTTACTTCTTAAATACTTTGCTTCTAAGAGACACAACATGTACATGTTTAAAATAGCTGTATGCCTTATTTTGAACTGTAATCAACCACAGTTTGACAGAATGACTGATAAGCTTTGATGTGGCGTCAACACACCCTGAAACAATAAACTATCAGATGTGTGGCCGGCTCTGTGATGGCATTGGATTCGTTTTTGGAGGAAGTGAAACTTAACCAATATTGATTCTGATGAAGTTGTTATCAAAGAATCTCCGAAACCCACGGTACGCTATGAGGCTTGGGGATTAAATAATAAGAATACAAAAAAGCAGGTAACTGTATTCCCTTTCAGTTATAAAAAAAAGATGTAATCCGGCAGTGGCAGTAGGGGCTTGCACTGGGAGCCGTACGGTCACCGGTTCAAGTCCCCGGATCGACCTAAATATGGAGTGCTACTTGGAGAGGTCCCAGTTCACCTCCTGCCCTGCCGTGGTGCCCTTGAGCAAGGCACCGGACATCCCCCTCCCCCCTCACTCCCATTGCTCCCCAGGCGCTGTACAATAGCTGCCCACTGCTCCTAGTACTAGACTCCTGGTGCTAGGATGGGTTAAAAGCAGAGAACACATGCCGCTGTGTGCTGTGTGCTCCGCATGGAGACCATTAGAGAGGGGTTCATCCCATTATATCCGTCTAATCAGATTACTGTGAATCGAGGATCACTAATCGACTGCCTGAATTAGCTTTATGGTTTTTCACTTTCTTTGGTTCATTTGTTCTGTTTTTAATTCAGCAGGTGAACCCATATGTTCATTACACAGTGTGTGTGAGCTTAACTGTGTGTATTAAACTAAAATGGAGCCTTTTCTGACAGCTCAGATGTAATCAGGTTACATTCCCAATCCTTTACAGGACAACGGCAGCCACTGTCCTACACATAAAGCCATACAACCTTGGTAATGTCATAAATAGTGTTGTGCACGCTGCACTGCCCTCAGGTGGTAGGATTGAATGGTTAGTTAGTTACAATACAATGAACACTATCAAATAGAGTTGATAATAGAAAATAATGTTTATATTTAGACGAAGATGATTACAATCACTATCACTTAGAATAACACAAACCTGTATTTATAGGTGGTTTTAACCCCTCACTAAAGTATGTGTTATTATTCATAAGGATAAATGAATAACACAAGAATATATGTTTTTAAATAAGAATCAAATAATCTATTTAAATTCAAATAATAGGGATAAATGAAAAGGGAAGGATTAAATATGAATTAAATACGAATACATTTAAAAAAAAATAAAAAATAAGAATGAATGAATAAAACAAGAATATAAAAATGAATGAAACAAGAATAAAAAATTTAAAAAAAGTTGGAGCTGCCATTTCAAAATAAAAGCGTTGTGTAATGTTTCCCTATCACCGGAACTGCCTCATTTATTCCGGCTTCGGGTCAGGGCTTTTATTTTGACAGCCAGTTGAGATTTAACCCCACCCAAAATAATAAAATAAAATGTATAAATCAAGAATAAAGACAATAATTAAAAATAATAATAAACAAGAATAATAAAAAAAGGATAACAAAATAAAACAAGAATACAACAATTAATTATAATTAAAATATTAATAAAAAATTAAATAATAATTAATCAATAACACAAGAATAAAACAATAAATAAAAAATAATAATAAAAAATAGAACTAAATAGGAAATACAAAAATAATGAAAAGAAACTTTAACAAAATTAATTAGAATTAAATAAGGAATAAAATAAGAATACAAAAATAAAATAAGAATGGATGAATAACACAAGAATAAAACAATAAAAAATAAAAATAAATAAAAATAGAACTAAATAGGAAATAAAAAAATAATGAAAAGAAACTTTAACAAAATTAATTAGAATTAAATAAGGAATAAAATAAGAATACAAAAATAAAATAAGAATGGATGAATAACACAAGAATAAAACAATAAAAAATAAAAATAAATAAAAATAGAACTAAATAGGAAATAAAAAAATAATGAAAAGAAACTTTAACAAAATTAATTAGAATTAAATAAGGAATAAAATAAGAATACAAAAATAAAATAAGAATGGATGAATAACACAAGAATAAAACAATAAATAAAAAATAATATAGAAATACAAAAATAGAAATATATATATATAAATAATTTAATTATTAAACAAAATTAAATAGGAATAAAAAAATCCCACCTTCAAAGACCTTTACGTTGTTTGCACCCGTCAGTAATGGAGCCACCCTTTAAAATAAAAGCCACCCCTCTCACCGGAAGTGTCACCGGGTCAGGGCTTTTATTCTGACAGCCTACAAAGTACGGAGTGTTTCCTCGCCCGTTAGCTCGACAGTGGTGCTGCTGCTGAGCCTCCTCAGCAGTGTGTGTGTGTGTGTGAGAGTGTGTGTGGATGGTGGACTGTTCCCGGTGAGAAAAAAAACCCCACACACCACACCACCGACCGACCTACGGGCCGAATTAAAATGCCTCATCGCCGCGTGTAAACGGGCGAGACTCGCGCAGGGAGAGATCCAGGCTCCGGGCAGATTAGAGGAAATATAACGGCAGGATGTTGCAAGTTTTAGCTTGTGGCGCCGTAGTTTTCCCCGGTCTCTTCTTCGCCTTACGGAGGCTCCTGCCGTGTGTGTTCAAACACTGGAGCGATGCCGACGTGGTGCTGATCAGCGAGAGGTAAAACCTAGCTAAATTAATGCTTTTATTTGACCTGAAAACCTAAGAAAATACCACCTAACTCCAAGCTAACATGTAGCATTTGACCTTGTTTGGTAGCTTAGCTAGTAACGGTTACCTAGCTAGCTAATGTGTTATTTTATATGTATGTGACGTCACGTTACTGCTTTTACCGGTATCTATATTCAGTTACAAGCTAAAGGAAATGTGTGCGACGTAAATCTTTACAAGGATGATTTGCAAATATCACAACAAAACTACACATCCCTGTAGGAACAGATGCATGCTATCAGCTAAACACTGTACAACATTACACATGAATGAATTAAACAAGAATACAAAAGTCCCTTTTTAAAATAAGAAAACATGTATAAAACAAGAATACATTTATTTTTAATAAAAGATGAAAAAGAAAAAATAATAATATAAAACATATATACATAAATAATAAGAATACACAGATATAACATCAATACAACAAAACCATGGTCCCCTGTAGGATCATATACATACATGCTTTAGCTAAAAAGACTAACACATAAAGGGTATAATCGCACCTTTAGCCTTGATATACATGCTATTAGAAGTTGTATTTCTGTATAGGTGTAATAAATTGATCTGTCTTAGAAATAACATTATTACTAAAAACATATACTAACATGCAGGTATGTTTTTATGATGTTAAGTAACCTGGGACATCATTAAAACCCTGCATCCACTAGGGGCCTTGTCCACATCTGAAGGGATATTCCTGTGGAAAACACAAGCTCCATCCATTTATTGTTACATATCATGTGACCAATCAAAAGTGTTTAATCGGCAGCCTTTTCAGTAATTTGCTCATCTCACGGGTATTGCAAAGTAGTGATAATGAACACAGTTAGTGTGAGGGGGTCAGTGTGACTCTCGCATGTGCACAGCTCAGTTCAATGCTCATTTGCACGCTGTCACTCCGGCTAATCCTCCTCTGAGCTCCGGTCAGGGTCGACTGCTGAGTTGGCTCTGCGATGGAAAACACTGAACCGGGCTCCTGAATAACGCCGCTACTAATTTACTAATGCTCATCTAACGGAAAATGTTCCCACACGCCTCGGGGGATGTCACACACTGCTTGTTCACAACTTAACCAGTCTCTGAAGTCTTCTGTATCAAGCAGGTCCACAGCCTGGATCGCACCAGTGTCTGTGCTTGATATGTACCATCTATTTCATATTGTGGTGAAGTATACTGGCAGCAAACATCAGTAACTTGGAGCATATGAATGGACGATAGTGTATGGGGGGTCAAACTCAATTTCATCGCGGGCCACATTCGCATAAAGGCTGCACTCAAAGGGCCGGTTGTAACTATATAAATATATAATATAATGTATTAAATTACATTATTGCCTCTGAATTGGTTTATTATCAGATAGGATAATAACTTAACTACGTCTGAAAGCAGAAGTCCAGGGCAAATAATTGCAAGTCTCTTCAGTGAGCATGTCACAAACGAAATGCATTGTGGGACATGTAGTTTATGTAGATTTGGCCCCCGGGCCTTGAGTTTGACACCCCTGGTAGGGTTTGAACATTTACATGACTGTTAGATATCCACTTGCATCAACATTTATTTGAGAAGTAAAAGCATTATATATTTGTTTCTAGAGGACTTTAGAGAGACGGGTCAAATAGGAAGAGGCCAAGATGTAGTACTTTGTCCCTGAAATAGAAACTACTACAAACTCCTAAAGCGATGGGTGCTGCACTTCCCATTCCTCATCAATCAATCAATCACCTAATCCAACTTGTATAGATAATTTCATACACTAAAGGCAACACAAAGCGCCTCATAAACAAATAATTAAAGCTATGCTAATCCCTCCTTCCCGGGTAACGTTATATTGGCTTAACAGCTCAAACTATGTCTGTGCCTTTGTGCACCTACATTAATAAATCAGAAGCCCCGGGATAAGTCTAAATCGGCGTCACGTGACTTGAGTTTTGAATTGAGACGTCCCTTATAGATACTATCTCTTTACGTATTACTGATGGGAATTCATTTGGCTCGGCTCGCTAAGAAGAACCGGCTCCTAACCGGCTCTTCATGTTACCACAGTTTACCACGGAGGCTCCGGCGCTCGCAGTTCACGCTCCAATAGCACCCCCCATCAAGGCTCGCCGGCGGTACACTTTCCGTCGCAGGATCACGCTTTGCTAGCGGCGAAAATAATCCCACCAGAATCCAAAGGGACGTCCTTGCCCTTTTTCCTTTTCGTCATTTCAAGCGATAAAAACTCGATCTTCTCTCAAATTTTTTTTTTTTTTTCAAATGCGGAAACGCTGTGACTGACCACATTACTGGATTGTGCTCAAACACTAGCGTTGTTGCACCACAAATGAAAGCCTGCAGTGATGACTGTCAGGGCTACAACTACCATTTATTTATCGTTTGGGCTATAAGTCAAAACGGAGGGAAATATCTATCACAGTTTCTCAAAGTCCACGGTTTTTGTCAGTTAAGATACTAAATTAAAACTGGAGAAAAGCAGGACATGTTACTAGTGTTTCCTTTTCCGTCTATTGAGCTATTGTTTATTTGTTGTGTTGACTTTGATGTCCGAGGAACAAGCAATAAAGGTGGGCTAAATATAACTATGATTCGTATACAGCACCAGGTTTAACTTGAACCTACTTTGGACAACACTTGACTTCACGAGGGATTATTCTGCTCAACATAACCCGACTCCGTTTAAGAATCTTACGGTCACAGTAAGCATTCGGCTTTTGGGTTTCGTACAGCGGCTCCTAAAGAGGACAACAACTAATGTTCAGGTTAATTATGTGTGCCTCTACTGTCTGTGACATATTTAGATGCTTTAATGTTCAAAAGGTCGCTATATCTGTAGAGTTCAATTAATCGTGGTCCTTTTTTAAAATGGTAATTGTGAATATCCAGAGTTTAAATTTCATGTTTGTTTAAATCAGTGTTTCCGCCAGGCCAGGGCTGAGAGGGCGTCCACCCCGAGAGCGTGGGGTGTGACGTCACGTGACTTGAGTTTTGAATTGAGCCGTCCCTTATAGATGCTATCTCTTTGCGTATTAGTGATGGGAATTCATTTGGCTCGGCTCGCTAAGAAGAACCGGCTCTTCATGTTACACAGTTTACCACGGAGCTGCAGTTTCGCCGCTGCGAGGCTCCGGAGCTCACGGTTCACGCTCCACCAGCACCCCCCGTCGAGGCTCGCCGGCCGTACACTGTCCGTCACAGGAACACGCTTTGCTGGCGGCGAAAAGAATCCCACCAGAATCCTCTGCCCCTCCAACAGGGGGACGTCCTTGCCCTTTTTCCTTTTCGTCATTTCAAGCGATAAAAACTCTCGATCTTCTTTCGAATTATACATTTTTTTGGACGCCCTCACTCGGCTCGAGTTCAGGGCGTCCCGAGCTGAATGAGGGCTGAATGAGGGCGCTAAAAAATAATTATAGATCGAGAGTTTTTATCGCTTGAAATGACAAATGGCGGCAAGACGCCCCCCTGGCGGAAACGCTGGTTTAAATACAAAATACATTTAGAAAGGAGTCACATTTATGGTCATCACAATATCTACTTATCATTAGTTTAATATCACTATTATCATCATTATCATCACTCTTTGTTTCTTCAAATTCACACGTGAAAGGTTTTTATTGTTGTTGATATTTTTAGTAATTTATTTGGATTTGCCTCAGAATGAAAAATATAACTTAAAGTCAATTAAATGTTATCACCGCCTTGCACGCACACGTTACTGCTTTGCACCTTTGGGTGAATCTCTAAAATTCTCTTCTTTATAATAATATGTAAATCTATTCGTAGCAATAATGGCATCAGCGTTACATTTGATGGTGATGCAATCTGAAAACCAGCTGCTCTTTAAACAATGAAGTACCGACGCCGTGCGCTGCTTCTTATTGATTAAGTGTTTATTTACAAGAAGGAAAGAGAGCGATGCAGTTATCGCTGTACTGCGTCCGTGGTGATGGAGAGGGTTCCTTCTTGCCATGACATGCACTTTACCCCGTTTCTGCCTCGGCTGTCACTTTTTCTTTTCGCTCTGCTGCAGCGGCAAAGCAACTCCACATTACGTCGCCCATTTACTGAAGGAGGCGAGTGTGAAAAAACGGAAAGAGACGTGTGACAGAACATGAGAGCATTTGGTCCGTGCATTAACCCCGAGTCCTTAGGAGGACGCGGTGAAAGGGAAGCGTGTCCATTTGCATGTTCACCTTAGTTGATATAGGTGTAAAAAGGTTGTGATGCCCCTTTTTAACTTGAGGCACTAGGCAAGGGTGAAGTGACGTGCTTTCCACGAGTGATTTAAACATTATTAGTTCTCCTATACTTTTTCTAAGACATGCACTTTACCCTGTTTCTGCCTCTGCTGTCACTTTTTCGTTTCGCTCTGGTTACGTCGCCCCTTTACTGAAGGAGGCAAGTAATATAGAACATGAGAGCTATTGGTCCGTGCATTGACCGGAAAGAGACTTTCAGGAGATTGTAGTCGTAGTGAGAGGGAAGCTGAGGTTCTCCGCCGGCCTGACACAGCAGGAAATAAAGGACAACAAGGCCGAAACGCATTCTTCCCCTTTCTCCCCTCCACACGCTCCTCACCCCGTCCACCTCTCATCAGCACAGAGAGAGGGGGGGGGTTATTGCCACACAATGAATGGGCTGTGTACAAATCTGGGTCTTGTGATAAAGTATGCGGCCATAGAAGGCAGCGAGGCGTGGGGGTAAAATGTGTGTTTCTGGGGGTTAGAGAGGCCAGTTTCCTGCTCAGGCCTGTGATTTTTTTTTTTTTTTTATATAGGTTTTAATTTGGTAGTTTTTCTAACCAAAAACGAAAGCCTGCAGTGACGACTGTGTCATGGCTACGACTAACAACGTGCAGAATACTTTCTTCATTGTTTCGGTCTAGTGGGATAAATATTCATTCCAGCTTCTCAAAGTCCAAGGTCTAGTGCAGGGCTCTCCAACACGTCGATCGCGAGCTACCGGTAGCTCGCGGGCAGCTTTTCAGTAGCTCGCCGCTCGATTATCGATTATAGCGTAGTGACGTTGCTTCTTGATTTTTCGGCCGCGGCCGGACAATAAAGTGTTTTTATTTCAGAATTGTTTCTGTCACACAAATATCAACAGCGGCACAGCGACACCACACATGGAGCAGTCTGCTTTCTCCAGCAGCACCAGTCAGAACCAACAGCAGAATGACCCGCTCTGAATCAGGCCGTGTCGCTGCGGCTCAGTGACACACCGGGAGGGATTTGTGTTTTTGAAAAACACTCGTTATCGTCATGTCAGGTTTTGGTGGATTCAATCAAGTCTTGGATTGCAGAGTATGAATGTCCTCTTGATATTTTCAGTTGATAAATACGTGTGTAAAGTTTGTGAAGGCAGGAGGAAAAAAGCTTCCGCGATCACCGTCTCCTCTCCGTTCCTCCAAGCCCCGCCCCCTCCTGAAAAATAACTACTAATAAGAGTGACAGGCTGACAGTGACCCGATAGAAACTTTATTATTCACTTAATCACTGATTGAGATGATGAAGCTAACTTAGTCTCATGCATTCATGGGATTCATGCAACAGTAAGACAGAGAATGTAAGTGTGCTGTGTTCAGACTCAAGTCCTGTGTGTGATGCCACATTCAGGACCTTCAGTGTCCTTTCTTTAACAGAAGACCGTTGCTAGAAGCTGCAGCTAGACTGCAGAAGCATTATTTTTTTGTTTTTGAGGAGGGAAAAATGTCACACACAGATATATGGAGGCTAGACCTACAGTTGATTAATTATGGTTTATAATTTAATGTCAAGACGAAGAAGAAGAAAAGATGGCTGCCCTGTTCAGTGTCTGTGGAGATGGAGGTTATAAATCTCCAAAATAATGTTAATAATAACTCAACATTTCTGGAGCCTTGTAGACCCAGAAAACTCTAAGAACATCACCAAGCAGCACTGAACACGTCTGCTTTATGTGGCTCTACTTTGTGAAGCAGCTTTTTCTGACATGAATGAAATCTAAATACAGAACAAGACCGACTGATGAACATGTAAATGACTCTATTAGAGTGAAAGTGGGTCCAGCAGACACCTCTATGGTGACTCCATGCAGCGCCAGTCACTGTAAAAAAGAGTGAATGCACTTATTTTACACACGTGCCATAAGATGCTTGCAAGGTGGTGATTAAGGCGATGTGTTTACTATGTGGGCCGTAAGAAGAAGTGAAAACATTGTATTTTTCTCTTGGACATGTATGGGAATCTTCAGTGAAGTACTTACTATGAGGGCCATATTAATATGTGAGAAATTGTCGTTTTCTTGGACCTTGATGTGAAGTTAAGATTTTAGATAAGCTTTAGGTATTGCAATTTCACACGTGTACAAAAGTAGCTTAATTCAACTGATGAGGGCTATGTGAATAAATGTAAGCGGTGCATTTCTTGTGTTGATTTTAATGAGCCAGTAAGTCTTTTCCTGCTCAGGCTTTTGTTTTCTGTAGTCCCACGTCACATGACCTTGACGATGCCGGTGTCATGGCCGCGTTCCCATGCAGATTGGTGAGAGGGAACAACGTCACAACAAATAATCTCTTTGTTTCTCAATCTTGCCGTTTTGCAACAAGCGATTACCTCGTTAGAAAAAGAGAAAGAAAGCAGTCTTTATTGACCTTGTAAAACCGGTCTTTATTCGCAGCTGGACTGAAGGTCTTAAGCTTTTCTCACACTTTGGGGAAGTCTCGGTTCCTACTTACTGAGACCTGACACGGGAACTCTGGGAAAGGTTGTAGTCGGCGTTTATTCTGTGAAATACAAAATAAAAACCTTCTACCGTCCTTTTAGACTTCAGATCAGCGATATGGAAAAATCGAATCACAATATTTCTGACCAAATGCTTCGATGTTGTGAAGATGTACTGTCATTCAATCAGTACTGTGGATTGAATGGCAAATAATACAAGTCTGGTAAATTCAGGAAATGACATCAGTTAAAGGTGGGGTAGGTAATTCACTTCAGAAACACTTTTTGTTATATTTAGGGATGTCCCGATCACCTTTTTTTGCTCCCGATCCGATTCCGATCATTTAATTTTGACAATCTGCCGATACCGATTTTTCCCGATCCGATCTTTATGCAATGCATTAAGAGAAAAAAAAGGTAACAGATAACGGCTGGTCATCCAACGCGATGAATTCAGCTATGTTATTTTTTTGGCCTTCTCACTGTTCTGGGGCAGTTTCTCTTTCCTTTTAAAAGTGTCGGTTGTTTCAGTGCCGTTACCCGAGTGGCCGCTGTGTACTCGCCGTGTTGTTGTTGGTGTTTGTTTCTCAGGTGGCGTATTAGATTGGTCGTGTTGAACGTAGCTCTGTTCTTTCCACCACGCAGAACCTCTGCCTTGCAAACATTGCATCTGGCTGTTACACTGCCTTCGCTTTCAATTTTGTAATACTTCCAAACTCCTGACATTTTTTCTGTGCCGAGTCACCAGCTGAACGTAGCCTCTCGTTAGCTTCCTGCTACTATTAGACACTGCGCCCACTCTGTTGCCAGATTTCAGAGAAATAAGCAACCAGGTCTGAAAACAAGCCCAAAGGAAGCAACACATACATGATGTTGTGTAATTTTAAACCAAAACTAAGTCCTCAGGATGACTTTAAGACG
>JAMFTG010002189.1:7500-11404 GCA_023974075.1 Chaenocephalus aceratus | reverse complement strand
TATTACCATCATTCATCTGTGAAGTACTGAAGGTATTAATACATGCAGTGGAGGAAAAGTACACCAGGTACACAGGCGGTGCGTGAGGCTCAGGTTTGGGAAGGCTCCATCACTGTTGTTTACCTGACGCGGCCGTCTCCGGAGAGAAACCAAATCCAGTTTTATTTAGATAGCACATAAACGATGTTTGGCCAAAGTGCTGCATATAATGAAAATAGCCAACAATAGAACTAGAGATGTCCCGATCCGATCACGTGATCGGGGATCGGAGCCGATCACGTGATTTTCAAAAGATCGGGGATCGGGAGAAAAAAATCGGGGATCGGGATTTTTTTTTTTTTTCATTTAATGTTACAAAACAAAAATGACCATGTTCACGTCTTAAAGTCATCCTGAGGACTTAGTTTTTGGTTTAAAATTACACAACATCATGTATGTGTTTGCTTCTTTTGGGCTTGTTTTCAGACCTGCTTATTTCTCTGAAATCTGGCAACAGAGTGGGCGCAGTGTCTAATAGCAGCAGCAAGCTAACGAGAGGCTACGTCCAGCTGGTGACTCTGGAGTCGGGACAGAGAAAATGTCAGGAGTTTGGAAGTATTATAAAATTGAAAGCGAAGGCAGTGGTAACAGCCAGATGCAATGTTTGCAAGGCGGAGGTTCCGCGTGGTGGAAAGAACAGAGCTACGTTCAACACGACCAATCTAATACGCCACCTGAGAAACAAACATCAACAACAACACGACGAGTACACAGCGGCCACTCGGGGAACGGCACTGAAACAACCGACACTTTCAGAGACTTCTAAAAGGAAAGAGAAAACTGCCCCAGAACAGTGAAAAAGCCAACATAACAGCCAAGATAGCTGAATGCATCGCGTTGGATGACCAGCCGTTATCTGTTACCTTTTTTTTTTTCTCTTAATGCATAAAGATCGATCGGGAAAAATCGGTATCGGCAGATTGTCAAAATCAAATGATCGGAATCGGATCGGGAGCAAAAAAAGGTGATTCGGGACATCCCTAAATAGAACATTTTAAAACTGCCCGTATGCAAATAGAAAAGAGATCAACTCAGTGAAAGCACCGCCGGCTGACCAATCAGAGCTCAGTGTGCGGCGTTCAAATCAAGTCATATTACAGGGCAGAGCAGACGCCGACGTTCACACTATCATTCACATCAATCATCATCAGATCATCAGATCATCAGTCAGATCATCATTCAGATCTCATATCACAGATCATCAGATCATCATTCAGATCATCAGATCATCAGTCAGATCATCAGTCAGATCATCAGATCATATCAGTCAGAATCATCAGTCCAGATCATCAATCATCAGATCATCAGATCATCAGTCAGATCATCAGTCAGGTCAGATCATCAGTCATATCAGATCATCAGTCAGATCATCAGTCAGATCATCAGATCATCAGTCAGATCATCAGAATCATCAGATCATCAGTCAGATCATCAGATCATCAGATCATCAGTCAGATCATCAGTCAGATCATCATCAGATCAATCAGTCAATCATCAGTCAATCATCAGATCATCAGTCAGATCACAGTCATCAGATCATCAGTCAGATCATCAGATCATCAGATCAGAATCACAGTCAGATCATCAGATCATCAGTCAGATCATCAGTCAGATCAATCAGTCAGATTATCAGATCAATCAGTCAGATCATCAGTCAGATCATCAGATCATCAGTCATCATCAGTCAATCATCAGATCATCAGATCATCAGTCCGATCATCAGATCATCAGTCAGATCAATCAGATCATCAGTCAGATCCATCAGATCATCAGATCATCAGTCAGATCATCAGATCATCAGATCATCAGTCAGATTCATCAGATCATCAGATCATCAGTCAGATCATCAGATCATCAGATCATCAGATCATCAGTCAGATCATCAGATCATCAGATCATCAGATCATCAGTCAGATCATCAGATCATCAGATCATCAGTCAGATCATCAGTCAGATCATCAGATCATCAGATCATCAGATCATCAAGTCAGATCATCAGTCAGATCATCAGATCATCAGTCAGATCATCCATCATATCACCATCTCCTGACCTGAGTCAGCGGAGAGCCGCATCTGCCGCGCAGCACCTACACGTTACGTTGAGGAAACACTCAGATGTAATTACAGTCAGATCGTGGTTAGACGGGCAGTGATATCAGTGACGCTTTCAAACACTCGGTATTGAGTTATTTTCTAACCAGCTGTGTCTGTGTTTCTCCCAGCAGGTGCAGCTGTGGCTCGTATCCTGGATCATATGTTTATACCATGGATGTTTAAAGTTCATATTTGTCTAATAGTAGTTTACTTTTCATTAATGAAGTATGACTCTGCGCTAGCTGTCAGTACACTTGTCCCTGTTTGTGATTGGTCAAATGTAGCTAGCCCCGCCCCTTTCACGTGAACGCGCTCTCAGCTGGAGAGAAACCCTGGCTTGGTCATAGGACCGCTTAGCGAGATCTCGTTTGTTAGGGTTAGTGAAGATAACTCAAACATATCCAGGGTCTGTGGAACTGGCTTCGTAGTGCAGGGCACTGGTGGCTCCATAGCAACGCTAATGTCAAAGACACAAACATTATACATTATAGTTGGCCAGGATGCAGTGACACAAATATTTGGGAAGGCTTAGCCTTCCTAGCCTACAGTACCCGCCGAGGGGTGGAGGTGTTGGGCTGAGGGGTGGGGTGTTGGGTTGAGGGGTGGGGGTGTGGGTGGGGTGGGGGTTGGTTAGGGGTGGGGGTGTTGGGTTGAGGGGTGGGGGTGTTTGGGTTGAGGGGTGGGGGTGTTGGGTTGAGGGGTGGGGGTGTTGGGCTTAGGGGTGGGGGGTGTTGGGCTGAGGGGGTGGGGGTGTTGGGCTGAGGGGTGGGGGTGTTGGGCTGAGGGGTGGGGGTGTTGGGCTGGAGGGGTGGGGGTGGTTGGGTTGAGGGGTGGGGTTGAGGTTCTCCTGAAGTCGACAACTATCTCCTTGTTGTCTCTGCACCACGTGGCCAGCTGGGTCTCCTCCCTCCTGGAGTGGGTCGTGGGTCCACTGGGTGTGCAGTCGTGGGTCAGCAGGGTGAGAGGAGGGGGCCCGGGGGCGATGGTGCCGACCCGCACAGATAGGGGTCTGGGGGCAGGGCAGAGGAGACCCTCAGCTGAACATAAGATAAGATGATAAGTGTTTTATTGATGTTTTGTGTTGCAGCAGCAAAAAGGCATTGCCCATTAGAGAGATGAGAAGACGAGAAATACACAGTCCAACATGTAACATCAACATTAACATACATGTAAACGTCAACATGTAAACGTCAAACATGTAAACGTCAACATGTAAACGTCAACATGTAAACGTAAAATCAACATGTAAACGTAAACATCACATGTAAACGTCAACATGTAAACGTCAACATGTAAACATCAACATGTAAACGTCACATGTAAACGTCAACATGTAAACGTCAACATGTCAACGTCAACATGTAAACGTCAACATGTAAAACATCAACATGTAAACGTCAACATGTAAACATCAACATGTAAACATCAACATGTAAACGTCTCCAGCAGAAAGAGAGCACGAGCAGCCGGTCCATCTGACAGGGAACAGAGTCAGGGTCGAGTAACAGCATCGCTCAAAAGACGATCAAAAATGCTTTCTCTCGACTTCGTGATGTGGTCGGCGCTACAGCTGATCTCACCGTAGTTTGAGCAGACGACTGTAGCTACCCCACGGCAGACGCACTTTTATGACATCATAAACACGGAGGACAGAGTCCTATCATTGTTCACCAATAATAACATCAACAATATAACCCTGACGTTGGTCAGAGGTGAGGGTTACTGAGGAGACACACACCACACACCACCACACACACCACACACACACCAC
>JAMFTG010002189.1:0-2500 GCA_023974075.1 Chaenocephalus aceratus | reverse complement strand
CCATTGTATTTGCTGGCATTAGCAATATTAGCATTAGCATTAGCCCCGCGCACCAACGCAGACAGAATAACTCATGGCAACACAAAAGCAAACATGGGAGCGGGGGAGATGAGGAGGTGTCGGCGTTCTGGAGATTTACTCGGGAGGCTTCAGTCGAAGCTGCTGGGAGTCCCAGCAGCTTCGACTGAAGCCTCCCCACCTCCGGGGGACTTCCGGCTAAGTGCCGGCACTAAGTATGGCGATGTACTTGGTGTGAAAGCGGCTCTTGTTTAGCTAAGACAGCACCACATGGAATCATAACATTGTAATATTTTGCAAAACTATTGTTTAATTTTCCTAAATAATTGTTTACTATAAGTAATTCATACAAAAAATAAAAAATGAAATATAGGTAAGAAAAGATACTTGGCTCTCTTTGCCGCCTTTTGCTCAGTAGCCTTCTGCGATGGCACTCCCTCAATGCAGATGTCACATGGACTGGTCCATTATTTCAATAGGGGGGTAAAATGTATAGCGTCACAGGGTTGAAAACAAACTAGGGGACGAGTGTCAATAGTGTATTAGTGTAATAATGTATTTCTCAGACAAAGTACACACGCAGTACGATTATATAGCTTCAACATGTTGGGACAATTGGCAATTGTTATTTGTTTAATATTCAATGAATATGTGATGACGCTCAGTGAGGACATGCTAACACGTGGGGTGTCTACTACAAAGACAACTAATTATTATAAAACAAAAACAAAATATATATATTTAGTTTTACATTGTAATGCAAAACACACTGTTCCTTTAATTCAGTGCTTTAAGATACATTTTGTAGTTTCCTTTCGTTTCACATCTTGAACACAAAGGGCACCCGATGCAGAGAATCCCCTCACCTTGTAGTAAAGCTCACTGCTTGCCTGGCCACGCTCAAAAAGGGGCGGGGCCAGCAGCCACAGTCACAAAATCAGCGTTTCTCTAATGCCCCTTTTACACCAACGCGGTTCCAGGGCCGGTTCGGAGCTGGAGCTTGAAAAGCACCGTTTTTTTCCTGTTCACACAACCGCACCGGAGCGGCCTCTTAGCTCCGCAATCCGGTTCGTTTCAAGCACCAAAAATGTGTCGGTCTAGAAAGCAAGCACCGCACACGTCACGCTTACGTCGGAGGCGGGGGCAGGGGCATCAGTTGCAATGTTATACCAAAGTAATGAATGCTGCCAAGCTGGGTATGTTGAGCTTGGCGCATGCAGAGGCGATCAACAGCTAGCTCCAACGCCGTCGAATAGGACGTATATTTACCTTCTTACCTACGGAGTCGCCGCTGAAGTTGATGATGATTGTAAAGAACTTTTGAATGTAGCATGTAACGACTGTACAGTTGGAAGTAAAGTCGTCCCATTTCTTCCATTTCATTTCGACAGAGCAAAACCAAAACAAGTAGCGCTTCAATACAATCGGTCGTTGTTGCTGTTGTTGTTGTTGTTTGTTTGCTGTGAGGGTTTTCCGCACGGTTTTGGCTTTATGAAGCAGGCACGCGAACGGTTACGTCATGACGCAAGCGATGACGCAATGACGCAGCACCAGTCGGGCTCTGAGCGGTGTGAACAGAGCGGGAGCTGAACCGAAGAACCGGTTCCGAACCAGAAAAGCTCTAGCACGGAGCTAGAACGGGAAAGCCTTGGTGTGAAAGGGGCGTCAGAGGCCGACGCAGAGGGGTACGAGGGGGTTCTAAAATGCATGATGAACAGAAACAGAAACACATCAGGAAGCGTCGGGTACCAGCAGCCAATTAATGATCTACTTCCTGTTCTCTCAGGTCGGGTAGAGGATGAGAGGATGAGACAGCTCGAGGAGAGGGTCCAGAGTCCTGAACAAAAACCTGCAGGACCTCCAGGCCAGCCTGAACACCGGAGGAGGTTCTTCTTCAGGAGGTTCTTCTTCAGGAGGTCCTTCTTCAGGAGGTTCCTCTTCAGGAGGTTCCTCTTCAGGAGGTCCTTCTTCAGGAGGTCCTTCTTCAGGAGGTTCCTCTTCAGGAGGTCCTTCTTCAGGAGGTTCTTCTTCAGGAGGTTCTTCTTCAGGAGGTTCCTCTTCAGGAGGTTCCTCTTCAGGAGGTTCCTCTTCAGGAGGTTCTTCTTCAGGAGGTCCTTCTTCAGGAGGTTCCTCTTCAGGAGGTTCCTCTTCAGGAGGTTCTTCTTCAGGAGGTTTCCTCTTCAGGAGGTTCCTCTTCAGGAGGTTCTTCTTCAGGAGGGTCCTTCTTCAGGAGGTTCCTCTTCAGGAGGTTCCTCTTCAGGAGGTTCCTCTTTAGGCGGGAGGAACCCGGCGGATGCCGCTCAGCCGGAGATTAAAGAGACCATCCACAGCATCCAGACCAAACTGGACCAGCTGGACAACCGCACACAGGCGAGTCAGCCAGGCTCTTTATATTGGAAGCCATCTCTGATTTATACGATACGATAATACGATGTTTTGCAGCTAATGAATCGAAGACAGATCCACTTAATGTAGCTCAATC
>JAMFTG010002188.1:0-44608 GCA_023974075.1 Chaenocephalus aceratus | reverse complement strand
TTCCAATAACGGGACACATTCTGGACAGTGCATGGCTTTCTGCTTCCGTCGTGTCAGAGGAACTGGGTTATGGGATGTGTGTGTGTGTGTGTGTGTGTGTGTGTGTGTGTGTGTGTGTGTGTGTGTGTGTGTGTGTGTGTGTGTGTGGAATTGGATGTGTGTGTACTGCATGACAGCGTTGCCCTCCATGGGCACGGGCTGCTCAGCAGGGTCTTCCTGTTGCGGTCCAGCCGGTGCCAGCTCACAGAGGGGAGGGGCTCTCCAGACCCCTGGCACTCCAGGTTAATGGGGTCTCCCACCCTGGACGTGCAGGGGCCCCACAGGGGTCACCGTGGCAACAGGAGACTCTGAGAGAGAGAGAGAGAGACCAATCAGACACCAGGGGGAGTGTGTGTGTATGTATGTG
The DNA here is from genome assembly GCA_023974075.1 of Chaenocephalus aceratus. Taxonomy (NCBI): domain Eukaryota; kingdom Metazoa; phylum Chordata; class Actinopteri; order Perciformes; family Channichthyidae; genus Chaenocephalus; species Chaenocephalus aceratus. The sequence continues at coordinate 44,202 of JAMFTG010002188.1, read as the reverse complement.
TGTGTGTGTGTGTGTGTGAGTTTGCGTGCGTGCGTGCGTGCGTGCGTGTGTGTGTGTGTGTGTGGTGTTGGGTGTTGTGTGTGTGTGTGGTGTGTGTGGTGTGTGTGTGTGTGTGTGTGTGTGAGAGTGTGTGTGTGAGTGTGAGTGTGAGTGTGTGTGTGAGTGAGTGTGTGAGTGAGTGTGTGTGTGTGTGTGTGTGTGTGTGTGTGTGAGTGTGTGTGTGTGTGTGTGTGTGTGTGTGTGAGTGAGTGTGTGTGAGTGTGTGTGTGTGTGTGTGTGAGTGAGTGAGTGAGTGAGTGTGTGTGTGTGTGTGTGTGTGTGTGTGTGTGTGAGTGTGTGTGTGTGTGTGTGTGTGTGTGTGTGTGTGTGTGTGTGTGTGTGTGTGCGCTCACCCTTCCACGATCAGGGACACGATGGTTTGTGTGATGCCGAACGGGTTGGATGCGACGCAGCGATAGGCCCCGTGGTTCAGAGGGCGGGCCTTAGCGACCGTCATCACCGAGCCGTCAGCACTCACCTGCACGTTACCTGCAGGAAGCGTTCAGGTCGTTATGAGACGAGGCAAGAAGCCAGCGTCTAAGCTGAGGCTGCTGCCACAAGGAGACGTGCTCACACAGACAGCAAGGAAACCCAGAGCGCTAACGTCAACACGTCAACACGTCAACACGTCAGAGCGTCAACACGTCAACACGTCAACACGTCAACACGTCAGAGCGTCAACACGTCAACACGTCAGAGCGTCAGAGCGTCAACACGTCAACACGTCACACGTCAACACGTCACACGTCAACACGTCAACACGTCAGAGCGTCAACACGTCAACACGTCAACACGTCAACACGTCACCCGTCAACACGTCAACACGTCAGAGCGTCAACACGTCAACACGTCAGAGCGTCAACACGTCAACACGTCAGAGCGTCAACACGTCAACACGTCAGAGCGTCAACACGTCAACACGTCAGAGCGTCAGAGCGTCAACACGTCAGAGCGTCAGAGCGTCAACACGTCAACACGTCACACGTCAACACGTCAACACGTCACACGTCAACACGTCAACACGTCAGAGCGTCAACACGTCAACACGTCAACACGTCACCCGTCAACACGTCAGAGCGTCAACACGTCAGAGCGTCAACACGTCAACACGTCAGAGCGTCAACACGTCAACACGTCAGAGCGTCAACACGTCAGAGCGTCAACACGTCAGAGCGTCAACACGTCAACACGTCAACACGTCAGAGCGTCAACACGTCAACACGTCAACACGTCAACACGTCAGAGCGTCAACACGTCAACACGTCAGAGCGTCAACACGTCAACACGTCAGAGCGTCAACACGTCAACACGTCAGAGCGTCAACACGTCAACACGTCAACACGTCAGAGCGTCAACACGTCGACACGTCAGAGCGTCAACACGTCGACACGTCAGAGCGTCAACACGTCAACACGTCAGAGCGTCAACACGTCAGAGCGTCAACACGTCAACACGTCAGAGCGTCAACACGTCAGAGCGTCAACACGTCAACACGTCACACGTCAACACGTCAACACGTCAACACGTCAGAGCGTCAACACGTCAACACGTCAGAGCGTCAACACGTCAACACGTCACACGTCAACACGTCAACACGTCACACGTCAACACGTCAGAGCGTCAACACGTCAACACGTCACACGTCAACACGTCAGAACGTCAACACGTCAACACGTCAACACGTCAACACGTCACACGTCAACACGTCACACGTCACACGTCACCACGTCACACGTCAACACGTCACACGTCACACGTCAACACGTCACACGTCAACACGTCACACGTCAACACGTCACACGTCAACACGTCAACACGTCAACACGTCACACGTCAACACGTCAACACGTCACACGTCAACACGTCAAAACGTCACACGTCACACGTCACACGTCAACACGTCACACGTCAACACGTCAACACGTCACACGTCAACACGTCACACGTCAACACGTCAACACGTCACACGTCAACACGTCAACACGTCAACACGTCACACGTCAACACGTCAACACGTCACAGATATTATGATTTCTGGATCACTCGAGTTTTCCTTTAAGTCATCAAATAACGTCAACAGAAAACATGAAATGAGTCATTACATGAAGGGACAGGGAGGGGTGCAGCTGTGACTGTGTGTGTGTGTGTGTGTGTGTGTGTGTGTGTGTGTGTGTATGTTTCTCTGTGTGTGTGTGCGCGTGTGTGTGTGTGTGTGTGTGTATGTTTCTCTGTGTGTGTGTGTGTGTGTGTGTGTGTGTGTGTGTGTGTGTGTTTCTGTGTGTGTGTGTGTGTGTGTGTGTGTGTGTGTGTGTGTGTGTGTATGTTTCTCTGTGTGTGTGTGCGCGTGTGTGTGGTGTGTTTCTCTCCATGTCTGTGTGTGTGTGTGTGTGTGTGTGTGTGTGTGTGTGTGTGTGTGTTACCGGGCAGTGGTTGGTTTGTTGGCCAGCTTCCACTGCAGTCTGATTGGCTGAGCCCCGCTGTAGACTTTGCACCTGAAGCTGGACGAGGCTCCGACTCTCACGGCCGCGCTGTGAGGCTCGATGGCGATGATCGGAGACTGGAGGCCTGCGGAGAGAGATCGAAGCATCAACACAACCAGCGCCCTCAGAGGGACTGATAATACACCCATTGTCTAAATACTTGTATCGTCCTTATTATCGTATGTTTTGTGAATCGCCGTGTGTTGAAATGTGATGTCATAAATACACTTGCTCTCCTTACAGCTGATTGGCTAACCCTTTTATGGTCATCAACGTATCAACTGGTATCACTTTATCACGGCCGTGCTCAGCTTCCCTCTCACCAGAAGACATTCCCCAGCAGCTCCACATGACCTGGCAGCTTCTCAAGCATGAGGTCGTGGAGAGGTCACTGCTCAGTGACAGAGTGTGTGTGTGTGTGTTTCTGACTGACACACACTCTGACATCAACTGTAACTCCTCTGAGTCCAATCAAAGAGTCAGAAAGGGCAGGGAACGTTTGGGAAACAGTCTGTTTGAATGCAGAGAACACTTCTGTGTCTGTGCCGTAAGACAGAAGCACAGCTGGGCAACGTGTCACATCGCACATATGACTCCAGCCCAACGTCCATTCTGATGGAGTGTGCAGTCATTATAAACACTGCGGGTTCTCCAGACACAACACTTGAGTCAGAGCTGGGGTTGCTCCGAGTGTCTGTGGCTCCAGCCTTTGCTAGCGTACACCTGTGCTCCCCGTGCTGCTAAAGGGAAGCTCCATTAAACTACACTGCGATGTACGGGGTTCCATGCAGGCAGACTCTTCTGGCACTATTTCTATTGTATGTGTGTTTACTTTCACATCTCAAAACATTCTCTTGCCCTGTTTGATCTGTTTCATTAGTTTGATGTCCGATATATATTCATGTTGCTCTGCTGGAGGACTCCAGTTTTAAGATTTTCAGAATTTTCAGATTTTCAGAATTTTCAGATTTTCCAGATTTTCTGATTTTCTTAATTTTGAGAAAAGTCAGAATTTTGAAGATTTTCAGATAAAAATCAGGATATTTGGGAGTTTCTGAAAAAAAGAATTTTTCAGACTTTCGGATTTTGAGAAAAGTCAACATTTTCAGGTTTTGAGAAAAAAGTCGGAATTTTCAGATGTTCAGAATTTTGAGAAAAAGTCAGAATTTTGAGAAAAGTCAACATTTTCAGGTTTTGAGAAAAAAGTCAACATTTTAAGGATTTTTTTTAAGGATTTTCAAAATAAAATAGATTTTCAGAAGTTTCGGAGAAAGTCAGAATTTTACGATTTTCTGAGAAATGTTCATGAAAAATGACGGTTAGGGAATCATTCTTCCTGACTTCTAGATATTTAACCTTATGTTGACGTTAAGAACCAACCCTGACTCTGTGATCTCCTTTAAAGAATGTGCCAACACTTGAACACGGTGAACACACACTTCCTGCAGTCTGACTCACGTGATGAAGACGAGGTGACGGACACGGAGACGGACGCCTGCTGGAAGTTGGAGTTTCCGGAGTGTCCTTGAACTCGGCACACGTATTCCCCCGAGTCCTCTGGAGAGGCAGAGAGGATCCTCAGCTGACTGCCCACCACCTGTAGAGAGGAGGAACAACACCTTAAACACCCCCTTAAAGACACCTTAAACACCCCCTTAAACACCCCCTTAAAGACACCTTAAACACCCCCTTAAACACCCCCTTATAGACACCTTAAAGACACCTTAAACACCCCCTTATAGACACCTTAAACACCCCCTTAATCACCCCCTTATACACACCTTAAACACCACCTTATAGACACCTTAAACACCCCCTTAAACACCCCCTTAAACACCCCCTTATACACACCTTACACACCCCCCTTAAACACCCCCTTATAGACACCTTAAACACCCCCTTAAACACCCCCTTATACACACCTTAAACACCCCCTTAAACACCCCCTTATACACACCTTATAAGCACCCCCTTATAGACACCTTAAACACCCCCTTAAGCACCCCCTTATACACACCTTAAACACCACCTTATACACCACCTTAAACACCACCTTATAGACACCTTAAACACCCCCTTAAACACCCCCTTATACACACCTTACACACCCCCTTAAACACCCCCTTATAGACACCTTAAACACCCCCTTAAACACCCCTTAAACACCCCCTTATAGACACCTTAAACACCCCCTTAAACACCCCCTTATACACACCTTAAACACCCCCTTAAACACCCCCTTATACACACCTTATAAGCACCCCCCTTATAGACACCTTAAACACCCCCTTAATCACCCCCTTATACACACCTTAAACACCCCCTTAAACACCCCCTTAAACACCCCCTTATACACACCTTACACACCCCCTTATAGACACCTTAAACACCCCCTTAAACACCCCCTTATACACACCTTAAACACCCCCTTAAACACCCCCTTATACACACCTTATAAGCACCCCCCTTATAGACACCTTAAACACCACCTTATAGACACCTTAAACACCACCTTATAGACACCTTAGGCTGCAGCCACACGGAGACGAAACGGGTCGTATCTGCTACAGTTCTCTATCTTATAGACGGTTCGGCCACACGAGGCCAACAGGGAAACGCGGATAACGATAACGGGTCCCAAGGTCGGTAGATCTGCGGACGAAACGCTCTGAGGGGCCAAACGGCTCAGTGTCTACGCCCTATACGATCATTTCCTGATAACGATCCATAGCCATAGCCCCGCCTCTCCCCACCTCTCCTGCTCACCCCCGCCTCTCCCACCTCTCCTGCTCACCCCCGCCTCTCCTGCTCACCCCCGCCTCACCCCACCTCTCCTGCTCACCCCGCCTCACCTGCTCACCCCACCTCTCCTGCTCACCCCCGCCTCACCTGCTCACCCCACCTCTCCTGCTCACCCCCGCCTCACCCCACCTCTCCTGCTCACCCCCGCCTCTCCTGCTCACCCCGCCTCACCCCACCTCTCCTGCTCACCCCCGCCTCACCCCACCTCTCCTGCTCACCCCTGCCTCACCCCACCTCTCCTGCTCACCCCGCCTCACCCCCACCTCTCCTGCTCACCCCCGCCTCACCCACCTCTCCTGCTCACCCCTGCCTCACCCCACCTCTCCTGCTCACCCCGCCTCACCCCACCTCTCCTGCTCACCCCTGCCTCACCCCACCTCTCCTGCTCACCCCCACCTCACCCCACCTCTCCTGCTCACCCCGCCTCACCCCACCTCTCCTGCTCACCCCGCCTCACCCCACCTCTCCTGCTCACCCCCGCCTCTCCCCACCTCTCCTGCTCACCATTGCTGATGCGTTCCGCCAACAACAACAATGGCGGATCACAGGGTTGCGTTCGTGCTGCAGACGCTACTGACCATGATGTTAGTGCAACATCTACAGCTCCTCCACCACAACCATCAGCAACAAGTGGACCTGGAGAACTACATGAACCACATGCTGCTAAATCCACTGCGGAGAATAACCAGAAGGGCAACCAGGCAACCATGCAACCATGGCAACCAGGCAACCATGCTCGGGGGTCTTATTCTCTGCTTTTGGTGTATTTCGTGGCGGAGGTACAGCGCCACTTACAGGCCCGGCATGTGTACTGCAGCGTCTCCAGCGGCTCGAGCGGTCTCGTGTGGACGGACACGTTTCCTTGAGGCGATACCGTGAGGACGGAAGACTTTTTTGATATCGAATTCGGTTCAGTTTCGTCTCCGTGTGGCTGCAGCCTTAAACACCACCTTATAGACACACTGACAATTACATTAAAGGTCCCCTATTATACAGTTTTTCATCAATATGTTATCGGTCTCAGATATAGACAGAACATGTCTTTCAGGCCTGTTTCAAAAGTGCTGATTCTCTGTCTGTTAATACAAATTAAAACAACATCTCAATAGAAGTGTGTGTGTGTGTGTGTGTGTGTGTGTGTGTGTGTGTGTGTGTGTGTGTGTGTGTGTGTGTGTGTGTGTTACCTGGTGGTTGGAGGACAGGCGTCCGCTGGCCTTGCTCCAGGTCACCTGAGGGGGGGGGTTTCCGGGGGCGAAGCAGCTGAGATCCAGACTCTGACCCTCCTGAACGTCAGCGATGGAGGGCTGGATGCTGACCGCTGAGGAGACGTGGTCTGCTGCGCTCACACACACACACACACACACACACGCACGCACGCACGCACGCACACACACAGAGGGTGTTAGGAGGGTGTAAGTAAATGAAGATTTAATTTCATGTGAATTTTGTCGTCGATTGTCCAGGAAAGGAGACAACCCTTTATATGTGTTTTATATGTTGTAATATTTATCCTCACTGTGGAAGTGCATATATACAAAAACATTGTCGTCCGTGATTTTAACTCAATTACACTCTCCATTTAATATTGTGTTCAGGATTTGTATTTTTTATATATTTATTAAGTACTCTATTTATTGTTTTAAATGAATTCAAATTAATCTAAGACAAGGGGACGGGTAATAACCTGAAAAGCATGACATGGGACCTTTCAATTAATTCAAATTAATTGCATGTATTTTATTTAAATTGTATAAAATGTTGTATTGTTTTTATTCTTAAATGGAGAAACTGTTACAACATTAACAACATGTAAATACTTTGAGCTATGACTTTTTGATTAACAACATTCTTGGTAATCTTTGTATAACACACATTGTTATAATTACTGTATTATTGTAACTGCTTTGACCTCTGACCTTTGAGCACGGACACCTTGAGGGGCGAGCTGTTGGAGCCCACGCTGTTGCTGCCCACACACATGTAGGTCCCTGAGTCTGACCTCTGGATGTTGGGGATCAGCAGAGTGCCGATATCTGTGCGGTCCAAACGAGACTGAAACCAGAAGAGACTGTCAAACATCTGTCTGCAGGACATCAGAGAAGTTATACAGGTCATAGAGAGGTGCAGGAATGAGTCCTAAACCCTGGCATGACTCAGCATTAATCACTTCCTGTCCCCTGGTCTGGAGGTCAATGGTTTCTGAATGTGTGTTTGGTCCTTTAAAGCCCAACATTAGCCTCCTTTAGCTTAGTGGTGGTGACGTGAAGTCATGTGACCGTGCTGTAGTTCCTTTAAAGCCCAACATTAGCCTCCTTTAGCTTAGCGGTGGTGACGTGAAGTCACGTGACCGTGCTGTAGTTCCTTTATAGCCCAACATTAGCCTCCTTTAGCTTAGCGGTGGTGACGTGAAGTCATGTGACCGTGCTGTAGTTCCTTTATAGCCCAACATTAGCCTTTAGCTTAGCGTTAGTGACGTGAAGTCATGTGACCGTGCTGTAGTTCCTTTATAGCCCAGCATTAGCCTCCTTTAGCTTAGCGATGGTGACGTGAAGTCATGTGACCGTGCTGTAGTTCCTTTATAGCCCAGCATTAGCCTCCTTTAGCTTAGCGGTGGTGACGTGAAGTCATGTGACCGTGCTGTTGTTCCTTTATAGCCCAACATTAGCCTTTAGCGTAGCGTTAGTGACGTGAAGTCATGTGACCGTGCTGTAGTTCCTTTACAGCCCAACATTAGCTACCTTTAGCTTAGCGGTGGTGAAGTCATGTGACCGTGCTGTAGTTCCTTTATAGCCCAACATTAGCCTTTAGCTTAGCGTTAGTGACGTGAAGTCATGTGACCGTGCTGTAGTTCCTTTATAGCCCAACATTAGCCTCCTTTAGCTTAGCGGTGGTGACGTGAAGTCATGTGACCGTGCTGTAGTTCCTTTATAGCCCAACATTAGCCTTCTTTAGCTTAGCGGTGGTGACGTGAAGTCATGTGACCGTGCTGTAGTTCCTTTATAGCCCAACATTAGCCTCCTTTAGCTTAGCGGTGGTGACGTGAAGTCATGTGACCGTGCTGTAGTTCCTTTATAGCCAACATTAGCCGCCTTTAGCTTAGCGGTGGTGACGTGAAGTCATGTGACCGTGCTGTAGTTCCTTTATAGCCCAACATTAGCCTCCTTTAGCTTAGCGGTGGTGACGTGAAGTCATGTGACCGTGCTGTAGTTCCTTTATAGCCCAACATTAGCCTCCTTTAGCTTAGCGGTGGTGACGTGAAGTCATGTGACCGTGCTGTAGTTACTTTATAGCCCAACATTAGCCGCCTTTAGCTTAGCGGTGGTGACGTGAAGTCATGTGACCGTGCTGTAGTTCCTTTATAGCCCAACATTAGCCCCCTTTAGCTTAGCGGTGGTGACGTGAAGTCATGTGACCGTGCTGTAGTTCCTTCATAGCCCAATGTTAGCTTTTTTGTTAATATCTGGATATTATAAAATCACATGGAGGAATCCCATTGGACCAGGGAGATGCTGCCTTCAGGGACCAATAAAAACATCCCTGCATCTCTCGATGAACACTATCACATCACACATGACTCACACAGTGAAGACAGAACATGACTTACCTCTCTGAACAACACAGATATGACATTATGACATCATGATGTTTCTATCTACAGCAACACAGAAGCACTACAGCGGGGTCTTTAGGACAGACAGTTACAGTTTCTGAGCAGATTATCACACTGAACTTCATCAGGAAGCTGCACAGAGCAACACGTCTACAACGATCAGCGTTAACACATCGGGACTACTCTCTAACACATGAGGAGTTAGTTGGAGACAGAGGTTACTCTATGAGCATTTTAAAGACGATATTACCTGTGAAATCTGAGAGTTATCTTCAGCAATTGGCCTGAAAACCAGTGGTGGAATCTAATGAAGTACAAGTACTCAAGTACTTCACTTAAGTACACATCTGAGGTACTAAATGTATATCTGAGTATTCTATTGTCATGCTACTTCATACACTACTTCCACTACTTTTACTACTTCCACTACTTTTACTACTTCCACTACATTCATAGGACTGCTTTTACAGGTTTAGATATTAGCTAACATTTAAGGTACTTTAAGTGTATTTTGACACCAATGCTAGTACTTTTACTACGAGTACTTTTAGTGTATTTTGACACCAATACTAGTACTTTTACTATGGGTACTTTTAGTGTATTTTGACACCAATGCTAGTACTTATACTATGGGTACTTTTAGTGTATTTTGACACCAATACTAGTACTTTTACTATGGGTACTTTTAGTGTATTTTGACACCAATGCTAGTACTTTTACTATGGGTACTTTTAGTGTATTTTGACACCAATGCTAGTACTTTTACTTTTGTACTATATGTGTATTTTGACGCCAATACTTGTGCTTTTACTTGTTAAAACTATGAATGCAGGACTTTTGCTTGTAGCAGAGTTTTCTGACACTGCAGTATGGCTACTTGATATAACACTTCTGAATACTTCCACCACTGCTGAACCCAGAATATCCATCGAATATCATTCAAAGCTAAACGCTGCATTACTGGAACTCCTCAAGCCGCTTCCTAATAAACCAGCTCTCGTTTTGTTCCTCAGAGGCTCAGCAGGCCTGAATATGAGCTTTGATAACGTTTGGAAGCACCTCGGGTCAGAGGGGGTTACTGTATCTGGGGGGTGTGGGGGCGTTCAGGGACACAGCTGCTGGAGCGTAAAGCTCAGCGCTGAGGCTCAGTGTGTGTCTGCAGCTTCTCAAAGCACAGCGTCTGCAGAGCTCACACAGTTTTCTGCCTGGCCGCTCGGCAGAGCCTCGGCCGGGGAAAGGCTCGAGTTGAAGTTTAAAACACAAACACAACACACAGAGAGGTATGTCTGAATACCTCCAGACCTTCTGTTTACTCTGTACAGGGGGTGGTGCTATAACACCCCTCGTTGTTAAATACAAACTATGTGCAATATGTGCAATATATATATATATATGCCGTTAACAATATTTGCCTGGCTGCTAAATCCTACTGTTACAGGATGTGTATGTGTGCACAACATTAACATTAAGCTGTTTTTGGCTCTCTACAAATGTACATTTCCCCTTTGTGGGACGAATAAAGGTATTCTGATTCTGATGAGGAGGGGGGGGGGGTGATGAGGACAAAACAAGACACGATGGAACAATTATTAATAAACGCAACATAAAAACAGAATGCAGATACAGTCAGGGCGCCTTCACAAGACAACGCTTAGTCCGGTGTCATCTGGTGTGGTCAAAGAGTTCAACCACTTTTAAATGTACTTCCTGATTAAAGACCACCATTACTCATGTCCCGCCCCTCGGCCTATCGCGGACAATGTGTTGGAGCGGCAGCCAATAGGAGAGCGAGGGTTCCATAGTGATGTCACTGTACTAGATTTCTCCCTCGGTAGTTCTACTGTAGTTGAGAATACCTCGTGATGCCTTTCTGTAGATTGCGGGGACAAGATAACTTTCACGATGGTCCTCTAATGCAGGATGACAGCCTGAGATGGACTGCATATACAGATGTTTATATATATTTGTGTTTTTGTATTCGGGATTGTGGGAAAGGGTATTTGGATCTCTCCGTCTGTACACACAAACTGAAAGACTGACAATAAAGTGGACTTTGATAACTTTAACGTCCACAGTAAGGCATGTAAAGTGATAAATGAACCAGTGTGGACGAAGTGGGAGCGAAGCAGGAAACAAAGCTGTTCACTTATTTGATCCTTGAATTGGAGCACTAATGAAACCAGAGACAGACGGACTTGTGAAGGCGTCCCAACGAGTCGACCAGCCGGCTGACTTCATGTCTTTGCATCTTAACGGGCTGGGTGAGCAGCGAATGATCAGTTGACAGGACCATGTGACCATGTGACCATGTGACCACGTGACCACGTGACCACGTGACCATGTGACCATGTGATTATCATGCATTAGTGACAGCGTGAGGACGAGGTGAGTAAAGACGATGATGAGGACGGACAGATGGACAGACCTGCAGCTCCTCAATACGTCTCTGTAACACATCGAGACTGTTGCTTTTAAACTGATGGAAACCGAGAGAGGGAATGGCCTGAGCAAACGTCACAACGAGGGAGGGGGGGATCAAAAACAAAAAACCATGGGGGGAGGAGACAAACAGAGAAATAAAGAGTAGATGTCAAAATGCGGAAGAAACAGTACAAACAGAATGTGTAGTCCATCGGCATCGGACACACCTTTGAGAGGAAATCTGATTCATATCACGGCAACATGTGAATGTGTTAAAGTGCTGCAGCGGTGAGGGGGGGCTCACCTGGGGGGGGATCTGACCCCCGTTCTTCAGCCAGGTGAGTTTCGGGGTCGGGGATCCTGTCGCTCTGCAGTACAGACGGACGTTGTCTCCTTCGTGGGCTTCGATGTTCTGAGGACTGACCTGAACCTGAGGCTGCGTGCCGACAACGCTCGGGTTCGACTCTGAAACAGAAGGGATTGTTAACATTAGAAGAATCCACAACAAATCTAAAAACAAAACAAAACTCTGAAATAAATTTGAAGTTTAAAAAAAAAATAAGAAATTCAAAAAACTAAAATATTTCGTAAAACAAAAAAATATATATACTTTAAAAAAAACACCAACAAATTGAGAAAAGGCAAAACAACAAACAAAGGAATTTAAAATAAATAATATTTAAAAAAAATTGGAAAAAGGCAAAAATTATTTTAAAACAAAATGTATATTAAAAAAAAAACGATATACTTTTTAAAAAACACCAACTTGTTGAAAAAAGAGGAAAACAAAACCTAACATAACAATTTACTGAGCATAAAATGTGATTATGAAAAACACACCACAGCTCCCTGACCAAAAAGCTCCCGGCGCATTTCATTAACCTTAGCAGAGGGTGTGACGTGGGCGAAGGAAGAACCATCGCATCTTCAAACGGATACGAATCATCGGGAGGAAACACACATTATTTCCTACTCTCTGACTTTTCCCTTGGCAGAAGTCTTCCTGTTTCCTCCCAGTTTAACTCAGACTTCCCACGCCTACTTGCACTTAATAACAAACATGTCAGGACCAATTCATTTCAATGTAAGGACCCAACAAGGCCCAGTCACCGTCACACTTTCTACCTGGGAAGATTTCCTCATGGTCTTTAACTGTAGGTGAGGTCCAGAACCACACTGTTGTTTCCACGGTATTAATGCAATTTAAACAGATGCTACCACATGTAAGTCACAAGTCCTAATTCCCATGTCTTAGCTTTTTTGTTAAGACTCGTAAGGATTTAAAAAACCAGAAAAAGGCCTATTTTCTTTTAGCCTTTGAGGACTCTTTAAGGACCCTGCCAGCCTACCTATCCCAATGTAATACAACTATTGGTTTACATTGCAAGGACCCAACGAGGCACAGTTTGAGAAACGGCTCAAGGTTCATTACCGTCACACTGTACAAGTCAAAAGTCCTAATTCCCATCTCTTGTTTAAAACCTTGCAATGATTTAAATACCAAAAAAAGAAAGAAAAAATACGCATTTTAAGACTCTTTAAGGACCCTGTCAGCCCAGCTATCCCACATGTCATAATATTGGTTTACATTGTGGGGACCGGGCATTTGGTCCTGATTCCGTTGGTGGTCCCCACAAGGCATGTGAAACAGGCTTTTGTGTGATGCCGATTAACAAACAGTCTTACTTTGCACGAACAGGGAGACCCGCACGGTGTTCTCCCCGTGTGTGTTCAGGGCCTTGCAGGTGTACTCCCCCTCATCAGCTGGATTCACGGCGCTGAAGCTCAGGACGCCTCCTCTGACCACAGCTCGGGGGCTCATCCTGTTCCCCGGACCCCCTGCAACAACACACAGGCACACAGAGGGGTTAGAGCTATTCCCGTGTTGGTCCCTGAAGGCAGCATCTCCTTGGTCCAATGGGATTCCTCCATTTTAGTTTGGATGATGGCAGAAAATAATCTCTGTGTCAAACAAACGTTTCTGATACTTACAGGTTTAGTTCAGCAGGATAATCTCCACATATAAACATCACTTCATGATTTCTGAAGTAAGAAGCTAACGCTAAGCTAAAGGCGGCTAATGTTGGGCTATATAGGAACTACAGCACGGTCACATGACTTCACGTCACCACCGCTAAGCTAAAGGTGGCTAATGTTGGGCTATAAAGGAACTACAGCACGGTCACATGACTTCACGTCACCACCGCTAAGCTAAAGGAGGCTAATGTTGGGCTATAAAGGAACTACAGCACGGTCACATGACTTCACGTCACCACCGCTAAGCTAAAGGAGGCTAATGTTGGGCTATAAAGGAACTACAGCACGGTCACATGACTTCACGTCACCACCGCTAAGCTAAAGGTGGCTAATGTTGGGCTATAAAGGAACTACAGCACGGTCACATGACTTCACGTCACCACCGCTAAGCTAAAGGAGGCTAATGTTGGGCTATAAAGGAACTACAGCACGGTCACATGACTTCACGTCACCACCGCTAAGCTAAAGGAGGCTAATGTTGGTTGTGATGATGTTTAGTCGTCTTATTTAGACACTTGCTAGCTACCTCCCTTTTTAAAACCACCAGTGGGGTATTAACTGACGTATTACATGTCTTAGAACAAAACGTTAAAATCTCTTCAGCTTGTGTTAACCACAGACCTTTCAGGCTAACAACCAAAAACACATTCAGGAAACCATTGACCTCCAGACCAGGGGACAGGAAGTGATGCAAATGAGTCAACAGAAAGTACTCGTACCGATCCATTCGATGGCGGCGGTGGGGTTTCCGGTCACGGTGCAGCGAAACTCTGCCCGTTGACCCTGTATGACGTTCAGGACGGTCGGGGAGACGCTGGCCACCGGCACAGTGCCTTCTGAAGCTAAAGGATGGGAAACAGGAGTCATAAAAACATCAAACCGGAGAAGGACACCACCTAGAGGCTCGTGGAGGAATGAAGCGTGATAATGAAGACTGGCGAGGTGGTGGTGAAATGGACATCAGGAGTCTATCTCTTGGAACTACACTAGACGCACAACCTGGTATCTTCTGGGGTCTCTGACGAAAGGAAAAGCTGACGGGTCAGATCCACTAAAGGTATCCAGCTAATTAAACTGCGTGTCTAACATTAAGCTCAATTACAAATAAGGAGGTACAGTGGAGGCTGTTACCATTCGTTGTGTATGCATTCATAAACTTAACCATTCTTCTTTTTATTTGGACCCGATTGGTGGCGCCATAGTCCCTTGTTAGGGACTATTAGAAATCACCCTGAAGGGAACACAAGTGTGTGAACCAAATTTCATGATAATACATCCAATAGTTTCCAATCAAAATCACAAATGTGGTGCTCGAGGAAACGTCTGGCGATCTCCAGTAGTGGCAAATAATGGACCTGGAATGTGGAGTTAGAAGTCATAGGGTTTATTCTCCCAGCTGTAACACATAGCTAAACTTAGCTTGACTAGGGACTGTGGAAGGAATGAGCTCAAAGCTAAATCTGGCACTGTTACGCTTGATACACTTGAATGTTTTAAGTGTTCATCACTGCCAAATAAACGATTAAATGAACAAATGGCTGGATACCGCTCGAGGTCAGGAGTTAAAAGACTCGTCTCTTTAACTTGGATTAACTTCCATCAATGATATCCCATGAACTGAGTAAGTCAGGATCATTTCCATCTGTTGAAACTAGTCCAGAGTCAGATCTGATGACACCTTGATGAGATGGGATGCGTTCGGCACAGTATGATGTTTGAAGCCCAGATAACAGCTATTCACAGGACAGGAGAAGAAGAAGAGGAAAGACATGAGGATGAAGAAGAAGTAGAAGGGACATATCTTGTCTCTGAATGTGGAGACATAAGTAAACGTCTAGCTACTGATAAAGCAATAAAGTCATTGAGCAGCCTGGGTTAAACCAAGTCTCTGAATGGAGTAATCCAATGGAATTCAAGTGTGATTTAGAGGGACATTATCTCGTTATCCCACAATTAGGCTCAGCATGGAACGGGTCGGTGCCTGCATCGACAGCACTGACTCTGGTATTCTTCCCTGATGGAAACTAAGCTCCACATTCGTGAGGATTCGCCCTGAGGAGGATTTATCTTTCCTGCCGCGATGCACCCGATGAACCCAGAGAGGACGGAGCCGGTGACGCTCGTACAAAGCAACCGCCACAGGAAACAGAACCACTGAAAGCAAATCTTTAAACACAGGGGTGTCCAAACTACGGCCCGGGGGCCAAATGCAGCCCGCGGCCAATTTTGAAACGGCCCTGAGCTAATTCAAAAAGTATAATGCAATACGGCCTTCGAATAAACTTGTGCTTGTCATGTATTCTACTTCTTAAATACAGATGTAGAACAATATTACACATATTCGTGTGTTGCAAGTCCACTTTTCAAATAAAGTAAATTCAAGTTGGGAAAATGCCAAACAAATCTTAGTTTGCCGAATAACTTATTTCCATGACAAGCTTGAAATCTACCCTTCAAGCTTCTGAATGAGCTTTCGACACAACAAAGTAAACCCTCCGGAGGGCTGGGAGTTTCTTGAAGCATCTTCAAGTATCAAGCGTCGGCCTCCATTGGATTGATTTTGCTAACTTGTAACTGAACTGAAAAGGCAGTCCACCTCTCGTGAGCGGCCCAGCCCTTCGTATGCTTTCCTGTATGTGGCCCTCGTGGAAAGAGTTTGGACCCCGCTGCTTTAAACTAAAGGCGTCTGCTCACAAAGAGCGTAGGTTTGTTTCCTGCAGAAGTTGTTTGCACACGGCGCTACCCACTTCCAAGCTGAGGAAGAAGAAGCATGCAGGACCCAGAGAGAGGAAGGGTCTCTTCGCAGAGAGGAAACCATGCCCATGCAGACTTACGCTTCCTGTGTCCTTCAAACATTTCATAGGCTGTGTAAAACATCTGAGTCTGTGAGGCCTCTGGAGGGAGGAGGGAGGGGGGGAGAGGTCAGGTTTCTGGGACAGTTTACCTCCCACTGTGGACCGCCGTGGGTTGGTCCAAAAGGCTCCAAAACACACGATTCAAACATGCTTCATGAATTAAACTGGCACCAACCGCAGGAACGTCCGCCAGGAAGTGGAACCTCTTAAAGGTCCTCTAGTACACTGTTCCTCATCAGTATATCAGGTCTCAGATATATGCAGAGCCTGTCTCTGATTGGCTGGAACACCAAACAGATCATGGCAGCATTACCCATAATCCCCTCTGTTTCAGCCCTGTTTCCAAAGTGCTGATTCTCTGTCTGTTACTTTAGAGGAGAGCAAGGAGCCCCTCCCCACGCCCCTCTGAGAGATATTTGGTTACAAAGAACTCAATGGTGAATTAACTTAAGTTTTCCGCACTCTCGCGGGAATATCTCCGCAATGGAGCGAGCTTGAGTTTCACTTTCGATTGCATGATGTAGCCCAGCGCAACACCTTCGTCGCACATGTTGCCACTTGTTTGTACCATTTTCAGGCGATTTGTAATCTGTTCTATGTTCGATGTGTTTTTTTGGATTTCAAGAAGCATATAGAAAAAACAATGGATGTATTTTATGAACATGTATCCATGCTGGAAGTAGATTTAGAGCAGTGTTTCTCAAACATTTTCATACCAAGGACACTTAACCAATAAAAAAAACACTCGCGGACCACCTAACTCCACAAATATCCAAAATCACATCGTTTTTTTAGAACAGATTACAAATTGCCTGAAAGTGGTACAAACAAGTGGCAATATGTGTGATGAAGGTGTTGCGCTGGGCTATGTCATGCAATTGAAAATGAAACTTAAACTCGCTCTATTGCGGAGATATTCCCGTGAGAGTGCGGAAAACTTAAATTCATTTATTTATTTCAAATGTGAAATGTTACCAATATACTCACGGACCACTTGGGGGCGCTCACGGACCACCAGTGGTCCGCGGACCACACTTTGAGAAGCACTGATTTCGAGGTTAGGAGTGAGATAGCGATAATGATCTAATATATGCACCTGATGAAGCATGGAGTCTGTTGCCGATCAGAGGCTGTTGTTTGGCTGCAGAAACGTTGTTTATTTTAGTTTTGAAGCAGACCACGCCGGCCTCAGAGTTAACTCGGGCCTGCGACCAGTTTGACTGTTTAGTTTAGAAGATCCAGAGCGGAGGTTTGTGTTTGTACATGCGGTGTGTTTGCATTTCTCTCAGTAGCCAACGCTCGGAGAGTCTGTTGGACTAAACTCCGTAATAAATGTAGTCTACATTTCATACGAGGTGGAAAACCTGAGAGCATTTCAAATCTCATTTAACGAAATGCTTCTATAGTCTGAAGTTGTATTGTTGATGTAATGTGTGAACGAGGCGATGGAGAGAAGGTTAGGCGGTCACTATTAGGCTGTTATGAACTGTTGGAGTGAGCAGGCCTTTTGTGTGTGGATATGTGTGGAGTCAGGTGGTCCGCGAGTGTCTTTTGATTGGTTAAGATCCTGGTATGAAAAGGTTTGAGAAACACTGCGCGAGTGGAGTGTCAACGGGGGGCCTCGCTGCGGGGGAATTATACAGATGGCGAGTCCGCCCCTGAGAAATGTCTGTGCCCACGTTATTATCAATAATTACAACAACAAATAAAATACATTTTCTATTTTTATTTTGTAATCATCTCGCGACCCCCCTTTGGGAACCCCCGGCTTAATGTAACGTCAGCGGGGAAATTGACCTGATCTCCGCGGGTCTTTTCCCGGTGGGAACGCAGGTAAACAACGTGTTATTGAACCCAAATGAGAAATCTACCTTTTTGAGATCCCCGATTCCTCGGTTGGTGCCGTTTGATTCATATCTAACAGTCACTCACCTGATGCATCGAGAGCAGTAACAACACGTGAGCAGTAACAACACGTGAACAGTAACAACACGTGAACAGTAACAACACGTGTTAGAAGAACGTTGGTTAGTGCCTTCAATTATCTCACACTCACAAACAACAACGATGCAAAATGCTTTGTATGCAAAGTTAGGATACACACACACACACACACACACACACAGAGAGAGACACACACACACGCACGCGCACACACACACACACACACACACACACACACACACACACACACACGGTCTGCAGGGGAGGCGTGCAGGTTAGTAGCAGGAAGCAGTTGTTAGACATTAAAACTAGTGTACATTCAGGAAAGCCGGCATACAGCTTGTGGTGATCCTCTTTTTATCAAAGTAATATATATATATGTTATTATAATAATAATTGTATATAAATGAGCCCGGTCCACGAACTAGAAAATCACTTTCTCATTATTTTAATCCATTTTTCACAACATACTTTCACAGTCAGATAAATACAGGTGTGCATCACATCAGGCGGTCCTTTCCAGAAGCACCTTTGGGTTTCATTCCAATCAAGTAAACGTGATGCAGGCATCGTAAAGTAAATGTGATTAAAGAGATATATAACAATATGTTATTATAAAACATGGCGATGGAACAGCAACACACTGCGAGACATTCAGGGTACAGATCGCAGTCATCACAAACATATAAAACAGGGACAACACGGTGTAAATAAGAAGATATAATATACAGAAGTGGTTTTTATAGACAACGTAGAAAAACTCTTTTGCAAGTCCGATGTGAAATATTCTACCAAGCATGACGCTAACGGAGACAATAACAATCAGAAATGTGCTTCAGCGTCAGGTTCACAGACTGTAGCACCATGAGATTCAGAACGTGTGGTTCCTCCCGCGTTCCCAAGTCCTTCCCGAACGCCAGTCGATGTCCCGTTTCCTCCCCATCGCTACAGCTCTGGCAGGGGGGGGGGGGGTAGAGACCCCAAAGCTAACACCCTGCTAGTAAAAACCTCTAAACCAGGAAGAAGCCACCACACCACCACCGAGGGGTTTCAGTATAGAGAGGGGAAATCTGCAGGAGCCAATCACGGAGCCCAGAGCGCCCATGTGACCTGACCATCTGCGATCATGCTGCTTTCAGGCGTCTCGTACAATAGCCCGTTTTTAGAGACGTCAGTAGGAGGAAAAGAGAGAGGCTTGGTGTTCACACTTTGTGTTGCATGAGAGGAGACCTTTACAACCTCCTCAGGCTATCTGGAGATGTTGTTCTGTGATATCCTTTAGTTTAGCTAAACCCACAAGCTGTATTTCTTCATAGAAGGTCCAGGAAGTGATGCGACAGGAGTTAGAAAGCGTGGTTTGATAGTGCTGCAGAGCAGAAGCGTGGCGGTTAGAGGCGTGTTCATCTAAAGGCTCCTAATGCAGGAAGACAGAAAGCATGGCATGCACCTGCAAGCTGGAAGAGAGGGGGGGCGCCAGAGCAGGGGCTGATGGGTAATGCTGTGCCGTGGATCACGAACCTGGCACGTAGAGGACGGCGGTGCCCTCGTCCATGTCGAACATGTTGGACCCGGTGCAGACGTAGACGCCGGCGTCCTCCGGCTGCACGTTCTGGACCGTCAGGATCCCGTTGAAGTCCATCGCTCGAGTGGGAAGCTTCCCGTTGCCTCTCCGCGTCCACACCAGGGTGTAGGCCGGAGACTGGGGGGGGGGGTTAGATAGTACTTCAATGGTGTGCTTTTACTCCACTCCACTACAGTTCATAAAACGGATAAGTCAAATCAAGCAATCTGATTGGTTCTTAGCCGTGATATAATGAGCGTATATCACGGGTAGAATTGTAGTTACTTTTCACAACAAGTCAGTATCCCTCCGCGTCTGAGAAAAGCTACAACCGTTACCAGTGGCGACGCCAGGGTATGGCCCCACCTTAGCCCCACCGTAGCCCCACCTTGAGATATGATGTTAAAGTAAGCAAAATAAAGTCCGCCAACTCGCGGAGTAATTTGCACAGACAGCAGTTAGATTGATTTCAGCCACTTGTCTGGAAATACCGAATGAAACGGTTTTGAAAACCTTTGTCACGTAGTGATCGTCTTCTCAATAGAACATCTTTGATAATGTCTTCTGGCCAATCAGAATCAAGATAACGGCGTGGTGTTGTTGCAGGAAGTCCCGATACATCGATACAACATTACGTGTTGATAGAAACCAACACGTAATGAAATAAGACCCCACGGTTTGATGATTGATGTGTGGGCTGTCTGTCATTTTGACACACAGAACAATGGGGCTATCAACCCTTATCCACAATGTAAAGTAACTCACAGCCTCTTCCTCTTCTCTCTGTGAGGAGCAGCAGGTTCAGCTTCATTTAAATATGTCGTGTAGTAATAGATGTATTTATTTGTCTTCTCAAGAGAGTACCAGAATGTGTATTTTATGCTAGTATTTCAGATCTCGTGGGGGAGAATCCCCCCAGACCCCCTGCAGGGATTGGGTTTTCAGCATGTCACTCTTTCAGCTGTGGGGAAGTTGCAGGATTGGCTCCAGGTCGCCCTTTTTATTTACTACAAGACAAATGTGCCTTTTTATTTCATAAATTCAATTTGGATTGAGACAGGGGAATAATCTAAACCCGTGTTTTTCTTTCATATTGCCGCACCTGGTAACCATTTGATGAAAGCAACAGCTCACTACAGGTCGTGGTGTATGCTCATCACGGCTGAGGGGCGTGGTTCGGCCCGACGCGAAGCGGACGACCACATAATGACCGCATACCGCGGCCTGTCGTGAGCTATTGCTTAAGTACTTCTCAGAGAGTTACCTTGCTCTTGGCAGTGCAGATGAAGCTGGCGGTGGCCCCCAACCTGACGGTCTGAGACTGAGGCTCCTCCACGGTCACCTCGATGGCTTTCGAGGGAACACCTGGAGAGAGACACCGTCACAAAAAGTTCGTGTTCTCATGTCTGAGCTTCAGAGGGAACACCTGGAGAGAGACACCGTCACAAACAGTTCGTGTTCTCATGTCTGAGCTTCAGAGGGAACACCTGGAGAGAGACACCGTCACAAACAGTTCGTGTTCTCATGTCTGAGCTTCAGAGGGAACACCTGGAGAGAGACACCATCACAAACAGTTCGTGTTCTCATGTCTGAGCTTCAGAGGGAACACCTGGAGAGAGACACCGTCACAAACAGTTCGTGTTCTCATGTCTGAGCTTTAGAGGGAACACCTGGAGAGAGACACCGTCACAAACAGTTCGTGTTCTCATGTCTGAGCTTCAGAGGGAACACCTGGAGAGAGACACCGTCACAAACAGTTCGTGTTCTCATGTCTGAGCTTCAGAGGGAACACCTGGAGAGAGACACCGTCACAAACAGTTCGTGTTCTCATGTCTGAGCTTCAGAGGGAACACCTGGAGAGAGACACCGTCACAAACAGTTCGTGTTCTCATGTCTGAGCTTCTGACAATTTAAAGACTTTTTCAAGAAATATAAAATTCTGATTCGTTTTTTTCGAATATCTTTTAGCTTTCTTTTTGTTTACAGATTGTTACGAAAAAAGTCAGGTTTTGAGACAGACTTTGAAAAAAAGACATTATTTCTGTTTTGTTTGTTTTTAAGAAAAAATCAAATGTTTCTCTAGAAATGTAGAATTCAGATTTTTCCACTTTTTGAAAAAGAGACTTTTTTCAGGTTCCATTTCTCAGATGTTTTCGTTTACTTCTCAGATTTATGAAAAAAAAGAATTGTATTTTTTTTTACAAAGATCTGAAGGAATTCTGAAAACGTATTTTTGGGTGAATTTTCTCCTAAGTGTCAGAAAGCTGAGATGAAGGGTTCAGAGGTCAGAGTTCAGAGTTCAAAGTCTCTCACTTGTGACCACGATCTCCGCCCGGCTGCGGTTGGTGCTGCGGTTGTCTCTGCACGTGCACACGTACACGCCTCCATCACTCTGCTGCACGCTGGGGAAGAACAGCTCTGCTCCTACACACACACACACACACACACACACACACACACACACACACGCACGCACACACACACACGTTGTTAATATGTTTGTTTTCATGTTGATGGTAGCACAGCTAACTTTTCCTCGTTGACAATAAACGTCATGTTGGTGCAACACCGTTATTTACGGCAGTCTGGCTCCAAGTGTGCGGAGTGTGTATAGTGTGTGTGCAGTGTGTGTGTGTAGTGTGTACAGAGTGTTTATAGTGTGTGTATAGTGTGTGTATAGTATCTGCAGTGTGTGTGTAGTGTGTAGTGTGTGTGTGTAGTGTGTGCAGTGTGTGTGCAGTGTGTAGTGTGTGTGCAGTGTGCAGTGTGTAGTGTGTGTGCAGTGTGTGTGCAGTGTGTAGTGTGTGTGCAGTGTGCAGTGTGTAGTGTGTGTGTGCAGTGTGTAGTGTGCAGTGTGTGTGTGTGCAGTGTGTAGTGTGCAGTGTGTAGTGTGTGTGCAGTGTGCAGTGTGTAGTGTGTGTGTGCAGTGTGTAGTGTGCAGTGTGTGTGTGTGCAGTGTGTAGTGTGCAGTGTGTAGTGTGTGTGCAGTGTGCAGTGTGTAGTGTGTGTGCAGTGTGCAGTGTGTAGTGTGTGTGTGCAGTGTGTAGTGTGCAGTGTGTGTGTGTGCAGTGTGTGTTACCTTGTCTGCGTCGGTCGGCGCCGGCTGAGACGGGCCTCCCGTCCTCTCTGGACCAGAAGAAGTAATGAGGAGGAGAACCAGAGACCTGGCAGCGCAGAGTGACCGACCCCCCCTGAGAGGAGGAGACCCTCTCTGGGTACACCTTCACCACCAGAGAGGCAGCTGCTGGGGGAGAGAGGGGGAGAGGGGAGTCAGAACCACTGAGGAGAGGGGACTGGGGGAGAGGGGAGTCAGAACCACAGAGGAGAGGGGACTGGGGGAGAGAGGGGGAGAGGGGAGAGGGGGAGAGGGGAGTCAGAACCACTGAGGAGAGGGGACTGGGGGGGAGGGGGGAGAGGGGAGAGGGGGAGAGGGGAGTCAGAACCACAGAGGAGAGGGGACTGAGGGAGAGAGGGGAGAGGGGAGTCAGAACCACAGAGAGGAGAGGGGACTGGGGGAGAGGGGGGGAGAGGGGAGAGGGGGAGAGGGGAGTCAGAACCACAGAGGAGAGGGGACTGGGGGAGAGAGGGGGAGAGGGGAGTCAGAACCACAGAGAGGAAGAGGGGACTGGGGGAGAGGGGGGGGAGAGGGAGTCAGAACCACTGAGGAGAGGGGGACTGGGGGAGAGGGGGGGGAGAGGGGAGAGGGGAGAGGGGAGTCAGAACCACTGAGGAGAGGGGACTGGGGGAGAGGGGGGGAGAGGGGAGAGGGGGAGAGGGGAGTCAGAACCACAGAGGAGAGGGGACTGGGGGAGAGGGGGGAGAGGGGAGTCAGAACCACAGAGAGGAGAGGGGACTGGGGAGAGGGGGGGAGAGGGGAGTCAGAACCACTGAGGAGAGGGGACTGGGGGAGAGGGGGGGAGAGGGGAGTCAGAACCACAGAGAGGAGAGGGGACTGGGGGAGAGGGGGGGAGAGGGGAGAGGGGGAGAGAGGGGAGTCAGGACCACTGAGAGGAGAGGGGACTGGGGGAGAGAGGGGGAGAGGGGAGTCAGAACCACTGAGGAGAGGGGACTGGGGGAGAGAGGGGGAGAGGGGAGTCAGAACCACTGGGATATCAGCATGTGAAGGACACTGCTCAGGAACTAGTCTCTGTATGTGATGACTCCCTCTGGAGCACACATGGATCGGAGGTGAAACTGAGCCGGGGGCCAGGGAGAGTTCGAGCACTCACCATCGTACGGCCGGCACCTGACTCTGTCCTGGGGGTTTCCGGCGTACCCCTGAGCGCAGCTGGGGAGAGACACACGTGTTAGCATGAAGGATGAGAGATCAGGTCAGTGAACGCCCCACAGGCACGTCGTGAAGGAGTGCACGTCTCACCGCTCGCAGTTACTGTCCGGTGTACCCGGGCTGGCAGGCGGTGCACTGGTACCCTCCGTTACCCAGACTCTCACAGGTGGGGGAGAACCTGGGGGCAGAGCGACGTCAGTACAGCACTATGTGAACATGGACATTGCAGCAACCATCTCACTTCTACGGTCTCCCACTGGCTGTCGGGGGGGGGGGGCTCACTGGCTGTCGGGGGGGGCTCACTGACTGTCGGGGGGGGGGGCTCACTGGCTGTCGGGGGGGGGGGCTCACTGGCTGTCAGGGGGGGGGCTCACTGGCTGTCAGGGGGGGCTCACTGGCTGTCGGGGGGGGGGCTCACTGGCTGTCAGGGGGGGGCTCACTGGCTGTCGGGGGGGGGGGCTCACTGGCTGTCGGGGGGGGGGGGGGCTCACTGGCTGTCGGGGGGGGCTCACTGGCTGTCGGGGGGGGGGGGCTCACTGGCTGTCGGGGGGGGCTCACTGGCTGTCGGGGGGGGCTCACTGGCTGTCGGGGGGGGCTCACTGGCTGTCGGGGGGGGCTCACTGGCTGTCGGGGGGGGCTCACTGGCTGTCGGGGGGGGCTCACTGGCTGTCGGGGGGGGCACGGTCATTAACTTCACTAGTCTAACATTGAGAGGTCATTATTCAGGATGAGGCCAGACGGTTCAGATGACTCTGCCAAAACAACAACAACAACAACAAGCATCATGGGACTGTAATCTGGGGACTCACTGGTTGTCGGGGTCGGTGTGGGGGCAGGCGCAGGACTGGCAGTCCTCGGGGGGTCCCGGCTGTCGGGTCTCCAAAGAACCCGGGGGCGCACTGCTCACACAGCTCCCCCTGGGTGCTGTGCAGGCAGCTCTGTGGGGGGGGCAGGGGGGGGGGGTTAGTACACCTGTAGTCTAGTGTCATGAGTCTGGACCCGGTGGAGAACCACCGGGTCCAGATAACGTGAATGTGTCGTCGTGGTTACCGTGCAGATTCCAGTCTCCGGCTGGCACGAGTCGGAGTGACCGTTACACTCGCACGGCTCGCAGTGACCCAGGTACAGACCCCCCCCCGTGCGGGTGTAGCCGGGGGCGCAGTCCTGCAGAGGAGGAGACACACGGTGGTTACCTGCATGTTACTCACCTGGCAGCAGAG
The DNA here is from genome assembly GCA_023974075.1 of Chaenocephalus aceratus. Taxonomy (NCBI): domain Eukaryota; kingdom Metazoa; phylum Chordata; class Actinopteri; order Perciformes; family Channichthyidae; genus Chaenocephalus; species Chaenocephalus aceratus. The sequence goes on along the minus strand of JAMFTG010002188.1, from coordinate 18,945 downwards.
GCCCTGGTACCCGGGTTAGATACCTGAGGCTCTGGTACCCGGGTTAGATACCTGAGGCTCTGGTACCCGGGTTAGATACCTGAGGCCCTGGTACCCGGGTTAGATACCTGAGGCCCAGGTACCCGGGTTAGATACCTGAGGCTCTGGTACCCGGGTTAGATACCTGAGGCCCAGGTACCCGGGTTAGATACCTGAGGCCCTGGTACCCGGGTTAGATACCTGAGGCTCTGGTACCCGGGTTAGATACCTGAGGCCCTGGTACCCGGGTTAGATACCTGAGGCCCAGGTACCCGGGTTAGATACCTGAGGCTCTGGTACCCGGGTTAGATACCTGAGGCCCAGGTACCCGGGTTAGATACCTGAGGCTCTGGTACCCGGGTTAGATACCTGAGGCTCTGGTACCCGGGTTAGATACCTGAGGCCCTGGTACCCGGGTTAGATACCTGAGGCCCAGGTACCCGGGTTAGATACCTGAGGCTCTGGTACCCGGGTTAGATACCTGAGGCCCAGGTACCCGGGTTAGATACCTGAGGCTCTGGTACCCGGGTTAGATGCCTGAGGCTCTGGTACCCGGGTTAGATACCTGAGGCTCTGGTGATAGATTACAGAGTGAGGTTACCTGGCAGGAGAGGCCCAGGTACCCGGGGGGGCAGAGGCACTGCTCCACCCCCAGGCTCTGCTCCAGTCCGCTGTAATTGGGCACGGAGACGTCCATGCTGAGCTCTGATAGGCTGGAGGAGATCATCTCGCTGGAGAACGTCGCCCGGATCAAAATGTCATCCAGATCGGCCAGAACCATCAGGAGGTGCTCCCGGGTCGCCGGCATCCCGTCGGGGCGGCGCCAGTTATCCTGGGGGGAGGGGGGGGGGGGTGCAATATGTCATATGATCAGACGTTCACCATCTGTCCTTCTTCTTCAAGCTCCTTCTACACCAGGCAGCAGCACATGGCCTCTGAGCCACACATGGTGTTCGAGCAGTGCTTCTCAAAGTGGGCGCCCCCTAGTGGTCCGTGAGTATATTGGTAACATTTCACATTTGAAATAAATAAATACATTTAAGTTTTCCGCACTCTCGCGGGAATATCTACGCAATGGAGTGAGCTTAAGTTTCACTTTCGATTGCATGACATAGCCCAGCGCAACACCTTCGCCACACATGTTGCCACCTGTTTGTACCATGTTCAGGCGATTTGTAATCTGTTCTAGAAAAACCATGTGTTTTTGGATATACTAAATACAGTGTGTTTATCTTCTCTGCCCCTCCCCTAGTATCCCTGGTGTGAGCATCAGACCCTCTGCAGACCTCCTGATGCAGACGGCTCGACTCTGTAAGGGTTCGCCTGCTCTAAGAATAAACTCCCTAACAGACCGGCCTATTCCACACATCTTCATTTCAGTGTAACGGAAAGGTTCCTCTCCGTGTTGTTATTGGTTAGTTTCTCTCGGTACATTTCCACCACGAAGCACTCAGTCTCTTACCTCAGTGAAGGTGATCTCAAAGCGCTGCGTCTCTCGGCTCCCGCCCGCCCTCCGGGGCCACGGCTGCCGGGCCACCAGAGTGATGTCGTTTCCCTGCAGGAGGACAGGTCAGTGAACGCCTCATAGTGACAGTAACATCATAGTGGAGGTCAGTGAACGCCTCACAGTGACAGTAACATCTCAGTGGAGGTCAGTGAACGCCTCACAGTGACGGTAACATCTCAGTGGAGGTCAGTGAACGCCTCACAGTGACATCACAGTGGAGGTCAGTGAACGCCTCACAGTGACGGTAACATCTCAGTGGAGGTCAGTGAACGCCTCACAGTGACATCACAGTGGAGGTCAGTGAACGCCTCACAGTGACGGTAACATCGCAGTGGAGGTCAGTGAACACCTCACAGTGACAGCACCATCACAGTGGAGGTCAGTGAACGCCTCACAGTGACGGTAACATCGCAGTGGAGGTCAGTGAACGCCTCACGGTGACAGTACCATCACAGTGGAGGTCAGTGAACGCCTCACAGTGACGGTAACATCGCAGTGGAGATCAGTGAACGCCTCACAGTGACAGCACCATCGCAGTGGAGGTCAGTGAACGCCTCACAGTGACGGTAACATCGCAGTGGAGGTCAGTGAACGCCTCACGGTGACGGTACCATCACAGTGGAGGTCAGTGAACGCCTCACAGTAAGATGACAGTATACTCACAATAATCTGCACGTCTCCGTCGTCGATCAGCGTTCCTCGGGCTCCGGCCACGTAGGAGACGGTGAATTTCAGCTTCCCTCCGTACGAGCCCACCTGAGACCAGGAGAGAGACTTTAGATCTGAGGACAGGACACTGGAGGACGATTAAACACCAACGAAGAAGACATTAATCCTCCTCAGAGAAACACAGAGGGGGCGTTACAGCTGTCTGAGTAATACTGCAACAGATAGCACCAGGAACTGAGCAACATACACCTGGCTGCTATCCCTTCAGAGCGTCTGAGCTGGGGCTCCGTTCTGCTGTGACACATGTGCATGTCTCCTCTGTGGGACCGATCTGGACTCTGATCTGAATCGTTAACCCTTCCTCTTTCCTTTGATGCTGATATATTACCGTTCAATAGAAGACACGATCATGTTCGAAGGGTTTCACTTTGTGTGGAGCTTTACTCTACTCCTCCAAACCTCAGCCGGTTTATTTAAATGATATATATTTCAGTTTTATGAACTGTCCAAACACTGGCTGGACGTGTGGATCAGTGTTTCTGTGGAACCAAGAGGACGTCCTCCACCGTCTCGGAGAGTCGTAGAGGAAGGGTCGTTCTGAACTCAACACAGAAGTTAAACGACTGCCTCGTTGCTGCAGCTTCACTTCCAAACAATGACTCGTTACCGTGGAACAAGCCTCTCTTTGAGCAGAGGACGAGCGTCACACAGAAAGGGGGAGGGGCCATGTTTCAGGTGATGGGGAATACGGACATGTGAGGAAGAGGAGGATGGTGAAGATGACTCTCTGCTGCTGGGGTCATTATCTGAGTTACCTTCTCCCCGGTGTAAAGCTCCGGGAGCTTCCAGAAGAGAGGATCATCCTGAGAACTGAAACCACTGAAGACCAGAGACCACTGAGGAAGAGGAGGAGGAGGAGGAGGAGGAGGAGGAGGAGGAGGAGGAGGAGGAGGAGGAGGAGGAGGAGGAGGAGGAGGAGGAAGAGGAGGAGGAGGAAGAGGGTAGCAAGAATAAATGAGTGAACAGAGGAGCAGGATGCAGAGTAAAGCCGACAAGAGATCAGATAAAGGATTTTTTGTGGATGAACTGAGAGCTGGAGGTGACTCCGAGTCTCTCCGAGTCACTCCGAGTCACTCAGAGTCTCTCCGAGTCACTCCGAGTCACTCAGAGTCACTGCGAGTCACTCAGAGTCTCTCAGAGTCACTCCGAGTCACTCCGAGTCACTCCGAGTCACTGCGAGTCTCTCCGAGTCACTCCGAGTCACTGCGAGTCACTCCGAGTCACTCCGAGTCACTGCGAGTCTCTCCGAGTCACTCAGAGTCACTCCGAGTCACTCCGAGTCACTCCGAGTCACTGCGAGTCTCTCCGAGTCACTCCGAGTCACTCCGAGTCTCTGCGAGTCACTCCGAGTCACTGCGAGTCTCTCCGAGTCACTCAGAGTCACTCCGAGTCTCTCCGAGTCACTCAGAGTCACTCAGAGTCACTCAGAGTCTCTGTGAGTCACTCCGAGTCTCTCAGAGTCTCTCCGAGTTACTCCGAGTCACTCAGAGTCACTCAGAGTCACTCAGAGTTACTCGGAGTCACTCAGAGTCACTCAGAGTCACTCAGAGTCTCTCCGAGTCACTGCGAGTCACTGCGAGTCACTCCGAGTCACTCCGAGTCACTGCGAGTCACTGCGAGTCTCTCAGAGTCTCTCAGAGTCACTCCGAGTCACTGCGAGTCTCTCCGAGTCACTCAGAGTCACTCCGAGTCTCTCCGAGTCACAACGAGTCACTCCGAGTCACTCTGAGTCACTCAGAGTCACTCAGAGTCTCTGTGAGTCACTCAGAGTCTCTGTGAGTCACTCCGAATCACTCAGAGTCTCTCCGAGTCTCTACGAGTCACTCCGAGTCACTCAGAGTCACTCAGAGTCTCTGTGAGTCACTCCGAGTCACTCAGAGTCTCTGTGAGTCACTCCGAGTCACTCCGAGTCTCTCCGAGTCACTCAGAGTCTCTCCGAGTCACTCAGAGTCACTCAGAGTCTCTGTGAGTCACTCCGAGTCACTCAGAGTCTCTCCGAGTCTCTACGAGTCACTCCGAGTCACTCAGAGTCACTCAGAGTCTCTGTGAGTCACTCCGAGTCACTCCGAGTCTCTCCGAGTCACTCAGAGTCACTCCGAGTCACTCCGAGTCACTCCGAGTCTCTCAGAGTCTCTCAGAGTCACTCCGAGTCACTCAGAGTCACTCTGAGGGGAGGAACCCCCCAGGGCTTTAATAAATCCAATCTTTGGTAAATATAAAGTATTCTGCGTTCAGGATTCCTGCAGTTTAAAGTCTTATCGACTTTTCAAGTGTTTTTTTATGAAACTAATCATTTTCGAGAATGTACAAAACAGAGCTATATTTCAACAACCCTACAAACCATCTATTGTATGACTTTTGAAAGATTGATTTCAGACAATGAAACACCAATTCAGACTACGGTCAGTGAGGACTTGCTAAAGAGTCACCAGCACTCTAACGGTCTCGTGCACTTCAGAGTTTCTGAGGTGAGCATTGACCTCGCTGCGCACACTGAGGCCAGCTGACCTCGCTGCACACTGAGGCCAGCTGACCTCGCTGCGCACACTGAGGCCAGCTGACCTCGCTGCGCACTGAGGTCAGCTGACCTCGCTGCACACTGAGGCCAGCTGACCTCGCTGCGCACACTGAGGCCAGCTGACCTCGCTGCACACTGAGGCCAGCTGACCTCGCTGCGCACACTGAGGCCAGCTGACCTCGCTGCGCACACTGAGGCCAGCTGACCTCGCTGCGCACACTGAGGCCAGCTGACCTCGCTGCACACTGAGGCCAGCTGACCTCGCTGCGCACACTGAGGCCAGCTGACCTCGCTGCGCACACTGAGGCCAGCTGACCTCGCTGCGCACACTGAGGCCAGCTGACCTCGCTGCGCACACTGAGGTCAGCTGACCTCAGTGTGCGCAGCGAGGTCAGCTGGTCGTTCACTTTGCTATCAGAGGCTCCATTCACCAGCGACTCATGCAAACGGCAACGTGCTGGAGGTGTGTCACACATGTGAGAGGAGTACTGAGGAGCTGCAGAGATGCAACAGATCCTCCTGAAGAAACCTCAGCATGCTCATGTCAAACCTACGGTATCGCCACACCACGAGCGCACCATCAGTCGGAACACTCCCAAGTACATGTCTATTCCACACCGTGCAGCTGTGATAACGCACACGGAGGAAAGTCCTCTACCTTCTGGGCGTCTGCAGAGCCTCTGGTCGGCCTCACGGGGCTCTTCCTCTGTCAACGAACACAACACGTTACCGAGTGGACAGGAAGTCTCCTACAGCTGATCAAAGGTCCCCTATGATGCAACATCCACTTCTTCACGTCTCTTCTGCATCGACATGTGTCCCTCTGTGTGAAGAGACTCTCTTCACACAGAGGGGACACATGGTGCTCTAGGAGGAGACATGTGTCCCCTCTGTGGAAAGAGAGTCTCTTCACACAGAGGGGACACATGTCTCCTCATAGAGCGCCATGTGTCCCCTCTGTGGAAAGAGAGTCCCTTCACACAGAGGGGACACATGTCTCCTCATAGAGCGCCATGTGTCCCCTCTGTGTGAAGAGTCTCTTTCCACTTTGGAAACAGGGCTGAAACAGAGGGGATTATGGGTAATGCTGTTTGGTGTTTCAGCCAATCAGAGACAGGCTCTGGATTCAGCTGAGAGCTGATATACTGATGAGAAACAGGACGATAGTATGTAGGGTTCGTACCGAAGGGTCTGGCTAGAGCTTAAAGATTAGCTTTGTAGTGATAGTGACTTTGAGGAGAAAGCAAACATGTTTACAAACCACTACATTCAATTTAAAGACAACATATTGACAGAAAAATGAAGTTTGAAGCTTCAGTTTGTGCTCAGACTGTCCCCTAAGGGCCACCGTACTTACTAACATGAGGCCTCTGAAGGCCCTCCACCATTCCTCAGCCGACACAAAAGGACCGCACGGCTTTGTTTGTTTTGATTTGAATGAGAGCGATAATGATTGCGACCAAACGATGTGTTTTTTTCAACCACATATATCTGACTGTACCTGCAGGTGAGGGGGGGGCTGCGCTCTGGTGGGTCTGACTGAAGAGGAGGAGGAGGAGGGAGGAGGTAGAGGAGGAGGGCTCAGGTGCCGTAAAGACCACCGGGAGGAAGAGGAGGAGGATGAAGAGGTTTTGGAAGAAGAAGAGGATGTTTTTGAGGGGGGGAAGAGCGGAGGGGGGGCCGCTCCTCTGCTGGAGAAGTTAAAGAGAGCCCACACCTCCTCGTCCAGCTGTCTGACTGCTCCCTGAGAGGGGGGGGTAGAGGTATTAGACCAGGACACAGTGACGAAGACGAGTTCAGTTCCTCCTCCCCACACCAGGTTAGAGGCAGAGCTGATGCAACATGCACAGATCAGTGAGGTGGCGCGAGAGGAACAGACGGACTACATTTATTACGATTAGTGGTGCACGATAAATATCGCCCCGATATTAGGAATTATGACGTCATCCCGATAAACCCGATAAAAGTATTAATAGCCCCGATAATATACAATATATTCTTTGGGTAAAAAAAAGGAAAAAAGTCCTGCGGTGTGGGTGGGTTGGGATGAGGGGCGCTTGTTTTTCACTCGGCTCCTCCCGTGTTGCCAGCACTGTGGTGTTAGTGGTTTAGGAAGAGGGGAGTTCTTCACCAATCCAGCGCTCCCTAACTCGTGCCTGGCTGTGACGTAAACGGCGTGCGGCCGTGAAGCCAGGACAGCAAACAAACATGTCGTCGGTAGTATGGGACTATTTCAAAGTTTCACAGTTAGATAGTTCGCTTGCTATCTGTATTAACAGATGCAGAAGTTCCACGAGGAGGGAAGAAGGCAACGAGCTATAATACTTCCAACCTGATTAATCACCTGAAACATCGCCATGGCTACGATGGTGTGTTCAAAGAGTACGAAGACGCCTGCGCTGCTAAACTAGCGGCAAATCCAAAGCCAGCTGCAAAGGCACCGGGGCTTTCACCTATCCACGAGGCTTTTGAGAAAGGAAAGAAGTTTATTTGGGAAAATAAATAAGGTCACTTTGAAGTCAAAGCTGTTGGCTTTGTTTTGTTCATCGTAGTAATGCTCATGTCCTTTGCTCACTACTAGTCTCTTTTTACCACCAGGTGTGCACAAACTACAGGTACATTTAATATATATTATATTATTATCGGTTATCGGCCTTGAGAAGCAGGAAGTTATCGGTATCGGTTCCAAAAAACCAATATCCTGCATCCCTAATTACGATACAACATGTTTTCTGTTTTCTGTTCAAAGAAAAGAAAAAGTCTTAAATAAATATGGTATTGAAACGTATGGTATCGTAACATACCGTAGCATAGTGTAACTTCGTATTGAAACGTATGGTATCGTAACATACCGTAGCATAGTGTAACTTCGTATTGAAACGTATGGTATCGTAACATACCGTAGCATAGTGTAACTTCGTATTGAAACGTATGGTATCGTAACATACCGTAGCATAGTGTAACTTCGTATTGAAACGTATGGTATCGTAACATACCGTAGCATAGTGTAACTTCGTATTGTAACGTATGGTATCGTAACATACCGTAGCATAGTGTAACTTCGTATTGAAACGTATGGTATCGTAACATACCGTAGCATAGTGTAACTTCGTATTGAAACGTATGGTATCGTAACATACCGTAGCATAGTGTAACTTCGTATTGAAACGTATGGTATCGTAACATACCGTAGCATAGTGTAACTTCGTATTGAAACGTATGGTATCGTAACATACCGTAGCATAGTGTAACTTCGTATTGTAACGTATAGAAAGGAATCATAACATATCATATCTTACATGGCTTAGTTGAATACTCGATTCTGATTGGTCAATTCAGAACACGTGACACGTTGTTAATCCAGAACAGACAGACCGCTGTCAAGCACTTATTGACCGTTGTTACGGACGCTCACTTCTGCAGAAAGAAGTCCGGTCGATTGAACTGCATGCAGTTTGCTTTTCAAACCGACAAGACGAGAGGGACAAGAGAGCAGTGCAGAAACCCTCCTGGTTACGCAGCGGCCAGACAGACGGCGACACAGACATCGACACAGACATCGAGACAGACATCGACACAGACGGCGACACAGACATCGAGACAGACGGCGACACAGACATCGACACAGACATCGAGACAGACGGCGACACAGACATCGACACAGACATCGAGACAGACATCGACACAGACATCGAGACAGACGGCGACACAGACATCGACACAGACATCGAGACAGACATCGACACAGACATCGAGACATATGCAGTTCCTTTGGCTTTAGGCAGGGATATCTCTCTTCTCCCCATAGTGACCGCCTCGCTGCACATGATCCCTTGCATTATATCGTAACATATCGTAAGGTATGGTATGGTATCGTAACGTATCACAGATACATCTTAATATTGTAGGCTCTTACAGCTGTCACCATGACGATTGAGTCAGCTTCACGTTGGGTGTGATCACAGAATGAGGTGGGGAACATGCCGAGTCATGCTCACATGCTTCACAACACGTCCTCTCTCTCTCTCTCTCTCTCTCTCTCTCTCTCTCTCTAGAGAGAGAGAGAGAGGATTAGGCCTCGCTAAGACGTTTCAAAGAGTCAGCAGGAGTCTGTCCTCTCACGGTTCGATCAGCTGGTTGTTCACCATACAGGACGGTTAGAGCAGATACCTGAGCAGCTCTACCGGATCTAGCTCTACGCTGAGCCCCCCCCCCCCTCTGATGAGTCTCATTGGTCTCTCTTTGATCCCCTTCCCTATCACTGGGCTCTCGGTATTCGGCCGTGTTGTTGGAGCAGCGTTAAACGGTGTGAGGTTATTAAAGGGGGCATTAGTGACGGGTCTGTGCACATGGCTGCTGCGAGGCCAGGCAGAGGAGCCGGCCGGCTGCAGCCGCTGCTCCAAACACGACTTCAACAATAGTGAAGACAAGCTGTCTTCACTTCAAATACGGCCAGAGGTCTGCCAATAGAACATCGGCTCGGTGAGATGTCTTGAAATAAGAAGGGATATCTAGATAAATCACATCCAGTAATTATCAGGAGAACTCATTTCACTATATTTTAATACTGGATATTAAAAATCATCCCAGTAACATTCTCTCTCCACGATCAGCTCATTGTGAGTGTTTTGTTATCGCCATTCACAACAACAACAACAACAACCTATCTCCTCCCCTCCCTAGCATGCACCATGTTCTCAGTGTGATGCAGGACGTTCAGTGTGTTGCACAACAACAACAACCACAACAACCACAACCACAACAACAACAACAACAACAACCACAACAACAACAGGAGGAATTACTAACATGCAAACAGTTCCAAACAGAAACTAGTGCATCAGGACGGACTGTACCTGCTCCGCTCGTTTGCTGCGAGCAGAGGAAGACTCCTTCTGCAGGGAGAACCAGTCGAACACAGAGAAACAGAGGGATGAGTTACGGCTGTTTGTCCATAAAGGCTTGCCGTAGTTTCTTTAGCACTAGAGGAAGTTCATAGAGCTCACTATACTAGATTCTCTGCTGAACCTGACGCACACATAGCGGCAACAGTTATAGGAAACAGCTGTTAAATATGTGTGCTAATAAATGATGTTGATGCTAATTGTGTTAATTTGGCACTTCCAATGTTACGTTAGCATTAACGCTAATCGTCAGTCAGCTGTGTGTACTGCAACGACATCTCGTGTTTTCTCGTATCTATGTTGTGTTCATTGATTAATGATGGCGTGACAACAGAAGTAAATGTGTGCTTTGTTCAGATTTAAGACGCTCAGATGAACTTCCTAAAGGTAGCTGGTGTCTCCTCGGTCACGGCTAGCTATCTGCAAGTTACATTCCAGTGAGAGCCGGATCATGAGAGTGAACGCGCGGGTCATTGCGTTAAGAGGATGAGGCAGGGGAGCTGCTGAAGCTTGAGAAGACAGATTGGAGCAGAGGAAGGAGGAAGTACAGAGTGCTCTGCAGGTCACTGAGTATATCAGTGTACTCTTTTCTGGGGTCGAGATCTTCCGGCCGAAGCTCACAATAAACCCTCAGTGTTTCCATCAGAGCTCCTGCTCTCCCCGTGTCTCTCTGAGTCTCCATCGATGCAGAAGCCCCCCCCCCCCCCCCCCTCACAGCGGGGGGCCACTGGTTCCTCAGGGACTCACCTTGTCCCCCTGGTAGGCGTCGGGCAGCTGCCAGTAGTGCGGCTCCTGGCCCAGGTAGTCGAAGCTGGTGTAGGACAGCTGCGTGCCCTCGGTGGAGACCTCCACGGTGAAGCCGCTGGAGACTCGGTTGGTGCGCTGGCGGTTCACCAGAGCGAAGCCCTGGAAGTTCCCTGGAGTGAAGACGGTGGAAACCTGCAGGAGGACACGGGGAGGCAGGACTTGATTATTATTCTGATCGGACGTTTGGTTTTCTCTATTGCCACATTGTATTAACCCATAAAGATTGTATTTCCTTTGCTTGTCTTTAGTGACCTGATCGGCCCGTTCTTAAACCTCGCATTCAAAGACCTTCGAAGCGTATTCGGAGGCCCAGTGGGACTGGACTTAAAGCCCAGACATGGCGCAGTTCGAGATGCAGATCGAGGGTCATTTCTGTTGCCCTTTCTTAAGGTAGGAAACAAGCCTTCAAGGATTCAAGGACCCACGTAATCCATGAGCACTGAAGGAACTCTGAATATCAGCATTGTTTTCCTGCAGACGTCAGTCCATCTCTGGAGGATGTGCTTTGAAGCATCCTGTATCTCTGTAGCACCTGGTGCCTTCTCATTGAGTCCTCACCAGGTCTCTGTAGTCTCTAGTCTCTCTGAGTCATCTCCAGGTCTCTGGAGTCTCTAGTCTCTCTGAGTCATCTCCAGGTCTCTGGAGTCTCTAGTCTCTCTGAGTCATCACCAGGTCTCTGTAGTCTCTAGTCTCTCTGAGTCATCTCCAGGTCTCTGTAGTCTCTAGTCTCATAGAGTCATCACCAGGTCTCTGTAGTCTCTAGTCTCTCTGAGTCATCACCAGGTCTCTGTAGTCTCTAGTCTCTCTGAGTCATCACCAGGTCTCTGTAGTCTCTAGTCTCTCTGAGTCATCTCCAGGTCTCTGTAGTCTCTAGTCTCTCTGAGTCATCTCCAGGTCTCTGTAGTCTCTAGTCTCTCTGAGTCATCTCCAGGTCTCTGTAGTCTCTAGTCTCTCTGAGTCATCACCAGGTCTCTGTAGTCTCTAGTCTCTCTGAGTCATCTCCAGGTCTCTGTAGTCTCTAGTCTCACTGAGTCCTCTCCAGGTCTCTGTAGTCTCTAGTCTCACTGAGTCCTCTCCAGGTCTCTGTAGTCTCTAGTCTCTCTGAGTCATCTCCAGGTCTCTGTAGTCTCTAGTCTCTCTGAGTCATCACCAGGTCTCTGGAGTCTCTAGTCTCACTGAGTCCTCACCAGGTCTCTGTAGTCTCTAGTCTCTCTGAGTCATCACCAGGTCTCTGTAGTCTCTAGTCTCTCTGAGTCATCTCCAGGTCTCTGTAGTCTCTAGTCTCACTGAGTCCTCACCAGGTATCTGTAGTCTCTAGTCTCTCTGAGTCCTCACCAGGTCTCTGTAGTCTCTAGTCTCACTGAGTCCTCACCAGGTCTCTGTAGTCTCTAGTCTCACTGAGTCCTCACCAGGTCTCTGGAGTCTCTAGTCTCATGGAGTCCTCACCAGGTCTCTGGAGTCTCTAGTCTCATGGAGTCCTCACCAGGTCTCTGGAGTCTCTAGTCTCATGGAGTCCTCACCAGGTCTCTGTAGTCTCTAGTCTCACTGAGTCCTCACCAGGTCTCTGTAGTCTCTAGTCTCACTGAGTCCTCACCAGGTCTCTGTAGTCTCTAGTCTCACTGAGTCCTCACCAGGTCTCTGTAGTCTCTAGTCTCACTGAGTCCTCACCAGGTCTCTGTAGTCTCTAGTCCCTTCTCATTTCTTCTCTTTGGATAAAAGCGTCTAACGAGTGACCTGTGATGAAGTGTAAAAGCCTGAATGAGAAGTACCAGGTCTCGGTAGTGGGTGGAGCTGGAGCACTGCTGAGTCACGCCCATGCAGAAGCAGGACAGGCAGCCGTCTTTGTTTTCAGGGCTGAGGTGGAAGGTTCCAGGTCTGCAGGCGGAGCAGGACGGGCCCTCAACGTTCATCTAAACACAAGACATAGCACACGTGTAAATACATCTACCTCATGATACAGGTACAACGAGAAGAGTAAGGGCTGATCACAAATACAACATCAAGACACACACACCACGCGTTCACACTTCAATATGCAGATGCAGTTACAGTGCAGGAATATATCGGTTTAAGTACAAATACATATGTTTGAATGTGTATAAATACATATATATATATATATATTGTGTCAGTGCAAGCTGGAGTTTAGTGCAATGATTGCTCTGGGGAGAAGCCGTCTTTCAGTCTTGATTGTCTTTGCTTTGAGACATCTGTAAATATGTTCATTTTAATGTATTTCTTATTTTAAAGTGACTTAACTGAATATCATTTAAATGTTATCTTTAATTGTTTTAATCTTTAATCTTTAATCTCACCCTGTTGCTGCTTAAACTACTGAATTTGCCCACGGGGGTAAATAAAGGTCCATCTCATCTCCTCTCATCTCATCTCCTCTCATCTCCCTCTCATCTCATCTCCTCTCATCTCATATCATCTCTCTCATCTCATCTCATCTCCTCTCATCTCATCTCATCTCCTCTCATCTCATATCTCCTCTCATCTCAGCTCATCTCATCTCATCTCCTCTCATCTCATCTCATCGCATCATCATCTCCTCTCATCTCATATCTCATCTCATCTCATCTCATATCTCATCTCCTCTCATCTCATCTCATATCTCCTCCATCGCATCTCATCTCCTCTCATCTCATCTCATCTCATCTCCTCTCATTCATATCTCATATCCATCTCCTCTCATCTATCTCATATCCTCATCCTCTCATCTCCTCTAATCTCATCAATCTCATCTCATCTCCTCTATCTCATCTAATCTCATCTCACTCCTCTACTCATCTCATCTCCTCTCATCTCCTCTCCTCTCATCTCTTCTCATATCTCATCTCATCTCCTCTCCTCATACTCATCTCCTCTCATCTCCTCTCCTCCCGCTCATCTCTCTCATATCGCATCTCATCTCCTCTCCTCATATCTCATCTCCTCTCATCTCCTCATCTCCTCTCCTCTCATCTCATATCTCATCTCCTCTCCTCTCCTCTCATCTGAAAAAAAGAAGCCCACTCAGTCCACCACAGTCTGCATCTGAAGGAGGATGCAGAAGATACATGTGTGCTTTTATGTATGTCTTAATGTGTGCATATGTATACATGTGTCTGTTGGTTGTGTATATGTAGGTATAAACATATTTGTATGTATTTTTGTATGTTTGTATATTTGTATATTTGTATTGTGGGAAACGGCCTTTCGCCCTGACCGCGGCTCACCTTGCAGCGGCACACGCCTCCAGTACAGCTCTCTCTTCCTCTCTCGTCGCAGTTATAGCAGTTACCTGGAACAGGAAGCAGAGCGTCACCAACCCTTTGTATCAAGGCACACACATTCAACTAGCTGTTAGTTAGCATGCATCGTAGCGGTGTATTGGCTCTCCATTAGTCGCTATAAAACACTTATCGATGCCTTATTCTGCACGTAATAAGCCATTAGTCGAGTCTCCTCAACAACCCTCTGAGTAGTGCTGAGTTGTTGCACATGAGCTTTGGTCTTAAAGTGCGCTGCTCAACACGGCTGATAACTCTCGTAATAACACCTCTTCTGATGTAACAGGAAACTATAAGTGTTAATAACTCAGAACTAAGAACATGTTCCCCATTTTAAAGTGAAGTCTCGTTCGTAACCAATCAGCTAGTAGTTTGACTCCAACATGTTAATGAACAAATAAACGACGGTGAATATTTGTACCTTAATCTAAAGTGTTACCGAAAACGAATATTAAAATGTTCCTGAATCAGTTTGTACCGTTGACTTCGTTGTTGCCGACGGTGCATCTCTGTCCCAGCGGGGGGTTGCCGTTGTATCCCGCAGCACATCTGAAAATAGAAACAAGACATCGTGCTTGAGCAAATATGTCCAGTTCAAGAGGAAACGCGTTTTAACAATGAGGCAGGAAGCTGGGGAGTCTGCAGGACACGTGTCCGTTGGGGGTACCTTCACCCGAGAACAAAGGACTGGGTCATTCAGACGAATAACATCCAGGCTTTGAAACGATTCCATCCTGTCAGAGCTCGTAGTCTCATGGTCACACCCAGTCTCACGGCATTTCCTGTTATCGTCACGAAATGTAGTCCATGGATTCGTGTTCACCGACACGATATCCCTTCTTTTCGTGTCACACAGAACGATTTAAGAGCAATGTATTTCTATTGGTGTGTTTCGTGCCTGCAGCAAATCATCACAAACTAGGAAGATAAATCAAATACAGATTTCAGTATCCTGAGGCTCTGAGACATTTCTTTTCCTCGCGGACGGCAAAAACAGTCCGGCATTATAGAATTTAAAATAAAAACAATAATCTTGATTTGGAGTAAGAACATGTTTTTATGAACGCCACACCCGAGCGGACAAAGAGGCGTGCTGCGGGCGCGAAACACACGACCGATGGAAATACATTGAAAAGACGGGAACCATGTTGGTGAACACGAATCAATAGATGAAATGTATTTCGTGACTATAACACGAGATGCCGTGAGCCTGGGTTGGCATGGTTACACCCACATTACAGCTTTCCCAGAAATAACACCCGTTGCCTGGAGATGGATGAAGCACAGCCGCTGCTAAAACTCTCAACATGCCTCGCATGCTGATCCCATCTCTGATATCAGTCCGATATACTGAGCAGCACCTTCCACAGCAGCAGCAACATCACCACGAGGAACTCAAACATTGACTGACAGGAAGTGAAATAAAGAGCCGTCGAGGAACTCGCTGAGCTGCTAACGATAAAGTTCCTGATATGGCGACAAAGCAAAGCAAGCAAACTAGACACTGCCACCAGAGCGATGCTTCTCCACGCCCAGCTGATGTCCGTCTTACCTCACCTGTCCTCTGGGGGGCGCCGCGCGTCAACAGCCACGATATGAGCTTTAGGGAACCTTAACTAAACTAAGTCCTACAACAGTTTCTATGATCGGTTAACCTTCCAGACAGGGTCGTTTATAGAGATAAGGAAACATGTCAATACAAAGGAAAGTGGAAAACACAACAACATAGATGTGTCTTGAAGACAACAACAACTGTTCATACTAAGAAAGGACACATGCTGACACCGCTGATGATAAACATGGACGTTAACAATCTGCCAGATGTCTTGGAAACTGTGTGGACGCATTGATGACATCGCCCTCTGAGGATGGGCTGATTCTCACATCGAGCGGCGTCTCTGGCAGCGTATGGCCAGGCGACCATAGAGATGAACCACCATCGGGCAAACACAGCAGTTAGAAATGTATGGTCCCAAATAGTTCATCTCAAATGATGTAAACATAATTAAAAAAGCACTTTACGTGAATATAAACAATTTAAAAACAGTGGACTTTCCCTCTATGCTGAGGACTGTTTCTCAGATAGATCAAACTTTGGTCGGGGGGGGGGGGGTATTAACGAGGACAGCAGGTAATGATCGGTCCAGAGAACTGAGGGCCATATTGCCATAAAACAGACTGTTCATGGTCCCCAGAGGATGAATCCAGCTGTTTTTAGATGTGCCTCTTCTTCTAGCGCCACCAAGGTATGCATGTGTATCACGGATACCATATTAGCTTAGCATAAAAGGACAGCATTGGACATGAATTCATCCTCTGGGGACCATCCTCTGGGGACCATCAATGTCAATCTTTTCCAATGGATGCATTGATTTAGTATTGCAGCAAGCAGCGGGATGTTCACTCGTTCATTTTGTTTGCAAACATAACCTTTAATGAATGTTCTCCTTAAACCTGGACTAACACAATTATTCAGTTCATATTGCGTACAGAAAAAAGCAGAAGGAGCGTGTAAACCTTGAGGTAGTCTGGCCATAACACAACAGACAACGCATATAAAGCACCAATGCGAACAAACGAGATACAAGACAATCGGCGATCTCTTCATGGCAGGATTCTGGGAAACAGTTCATCGTAAAAAACTCCTCAAAATAAACAGGGTGGCGTTAAATATCGTGAAAGCCCTTTTCCAATAACATCAAGGTCCCTTCATTAAGTCCAAAATACAAGGTTGCAGTACACTACATAAATATAAGGAGATATATACAAATGGAGAAGTATTGCTTAGTCGTCGGGGATGATCCTGATGGGAATGGCCAGCCTTCCCAGGACCACATGGAGAGACCCGTCCTGGCTCCTCCCCTTCTTCCCTGACTTGTGATGTCCCTGTAAAAGCTGCAGGAGGTCCAAAACCCCAGGCTGATATTTAGTCTTCTTTGTCTTCTGCTCAGCTTTGTTAGTTACTCTCTTTGCAGTGGCAGCTTTGGCTTTAGGGGCAGTTGGTTTCCTTTTGACCGTCGCGTTGGACTTCTTCTTCCCAGGAGTAGTCTTGGTTTTCGAAGGAGTCGTCCTTTTCACCGTGGCGTTGGACTTCTTCTTCGTGGAGGTCGGTTTCGTGGTTGAGACCGTTTTCTTCCTGGTATTTTGAGAAACCAACTTATAAGAATTGTCCTCCGTCTTTCCCCCACCTTTGTGTGATCTCTTTGACTCGCCCTCCGGACTCTTCCCACGTTCCTGAACCTTCTTGGGAACCGGTGCATCGGATCTAAACGCCTTGTTCTGCCCGTTGCGTCTGATGGGGGGTGAATCCTCTCTTTTGGCCTGATTGGGCGTTGCTTTGTGAGATGGCGGCTCCAGTTGAAATGTAGTAATCGCTCTTTGAAGTTGCTTTGGTTTTGCTCGGCTTGAAACGTGTTTAGCGGTCCCAGCGGACCTCCTACCTGCAGTCAACTTTGCTTTAGGCTTCACTGTAGTTTTAGATTTAGATGCAGATTTTGAAGTAGTCCTAGGTCTACTCAGGGTAGTCCTTGTCGAGGCTTTACCTGCTGATTTGAGTTTCCTCACTCTCTGTCGTGCAGTATTTGGTTGATCTGCCGGTAGTCCTGGGGTCGGAATGCTTTTCGGCACCGTGGCTCTACTGGTAAACGGTGTTTCTGTGGGTTTAACTCCATGCGTTGGGTACAGCGACAAAGGAAGGAGGGTAGCCGGTAAAGGCGGATCCCTCTTTTCTGGTATTGATCGGGAAACATGTCTAGCTCGTTTCATCCTGTTCATCTCCTGAGCCAGCGCCGTGAAGCCGTCGATCAGGATCTCCAGACGCCCCTCCAGTCTGCTCAGGCGGCCGTCCATGTCCGTGTAGCCCTTCTCCAGCTCGCCTACCTTCTTGCTCTTCTCCCCGACCGACTGGATGGCGATGAGCTCCTTCAGGTCGGAGCTGAGCTGCAGCTGCTGGTCCTCCATGCGGTGGATGCTGTCCTTCATGTCCAGCGTGTTGCTCTCCAGCATGCTCAGACGCAGGTTGAAGGTGTTCAGGTGCATCCTCAGAAGGTGCTGGAAGCTGGAGTGTCTGATCTCCGGACTGGGGGTGAAGCGAGTGGGGATCCTGGGGGATAATCTGTTGGGGGTAGCGACGGAGACATCGCCCACCCCGGTTGATTTAGTTTCACGAGTAGTGCGGTGGTGGATTGCGGCAGAAAATAAAGTCTGTGAAGGGAGGACGGTCGTTCCCGCGGTCTCATCATCATCTCCACTGCCGTACGGGAACATCTGTTTCTCCCAGCTGAAGTTAAACACAGCTTCAGCTCCACATCCCACAGGCAGCAGGCCCTCTATCTGCTTCTCCGGGAAGGGGTCATCACAACTGTCTGCAGGCGGCTTCTCTTCTCTTAATGTCAAAACAGCACAGTCAGGTTTCAGACGTTCAAATCATTTCATAAGTTGCGTCTTACACCCAAAATCACCTCGTCATCTTTGCCCTTTTGGAGCAGCAAAGATTGATCAGCCGGACAGGAGTCCTCATAAATGCCACGATTACATTTATGTCGTAGAAACCCAGAAAATACACTCGTTCTGTGCACAGACCAAAATCACAACAACACCTTCAAACATGTCGCTACCAGCCAAGCGCGAAGCAGAAAGCAACCTCTGAGAAAGCTTAAAGGAGGGAAGCAAAGGACAGCAGAAGAATGACACGGATCATGTCCACTATCCAACCTGAGACTAACTTCACCGCTGATGGGACATTTAACCAGAGCCGCTAGAGAGTGGGCGACCACTGTCGAGCTGTATTTTGCAAATCAATGAGTGGTGACGTTCTTTGTCGGCTGACAAAGGGTCTGTAACTCCAAGAAAACAAACCCCACCAGCAACAAACTTCAGAAGGGGTTTACATTTCCAATTCCTGGACTGACGCCCCTCCCATCACGACCACAGCCATGCTTCACCTGTGAGGACACCCCTGGGTGCTCCGCCAGCCCCCACCTGACCATGGTGCCAGCCCAGTAACCCAAACACTGTCCAGGTGACCATCAGAGAACGGCAAAAAGAAAGAGATAAAGCAAGGGGGGGTTCTTACCTTTCACAGCTCCGGCCGGTGTACCCGGGGGGGCAGTCATCACAGGTGGGCTTCCCGTCAGCCTCCAGGTGACAGGTGGAAGAGAATCTGTGCAGAAAAAGGAACATGCATGA
>JAMFTG010002187.1:0-37320 GCA_023974075.1 Chaenocephalus aceratus | reverse complement strand
CAGCACCTGTTGGATACAGGCCTGGAGAGCCCACTGACCACACACACACACACACACACACACACACACACACACACACACACACACACACACACACACACACACACACGTGCTACAGACATGCAAGTGAAGATCTGAGGGTCAGATGACAGTCAGTAGCCCCCCCCCCGACGACATGTAGTTGCTGTACTTCCTCCCCGGACTCAAGAGGGTATTCGACATTGGTCATGAGAGGATGTGTGTTTAGACGGCCCGCTCAGTGTCAGTGCCAGTCGTTGCAGCATTTCAACCAAAGCCTATCATGGTAT
Organism: Chaenocephalus aceratus; assembly: GCA_023974075.1. Taxonomy (NCBI): domain Eukaryota; kingdom Metazoa; phylum Chordata; class Actinopteri; order Perciformes; family Channichthyidae; genus Chaenocephalus; species Chaenocephalus aceratus. Next base: position 37,012 of record JAMFTG010002187.1, on the reverse strand, counting down.
CAGTTGAACCTTTCGTTAGGTGATATAAACCCGTCAGCTCTACAGTAACACGGTCACAGTCAGCTGTGACTCTTGTGACTCCTGCACACGCCTGCTTGTGGCGATCAGCCTCTGGACAGCTGGCCTCGGCTCTTTAACGCCCAGCTGTCTGCTCTCCGGGCCTCGCTCCGTCCTGCTCACACATTATCCTCGGCCCGTTCCATGCACCTCAAGAAGTGCTTTAAGACGCTTCTTCTACAGGTTGGATGTGGAAAGTATGATTGTTTTCAACAATTATATTTTCAACTGCCATATGATGCCAAACGCTGAGAGCTCAAACTGTTAGTTAATAAGTCACTGTTTGGTGTAAACAACTCAACAAAAAGCAAACTTTACAGACCTTAAACTAAGGCAATGCTCAGAGTCACAACCAACACTCCAAAACCCAATAACATTCCATTTACAGCGATATCAACCAGAGGAGATGCACATTTTATAAGACGTGTGAAGCAGGAGATCTGTCTAAATGCGAAATGATACTCTAACAGAAGTGGATAGCGATGAAGTCAGTGAGCCAACTCAGTGATATCTGTTATTCCCACTATTTACTCTTCTTACTTTCATACTTGAGCTTAAAGCGTGGGAACCGCACTCTGACCTTTGCGCACTGGTCAGGTCATTACACACTCACACACTGCAGGCCCAGCACAACACACACACACTCAGGATGAGGCAGAGTATGCCTTCATGTGAACAGGAAGTCAGCATGTAAATATGACATACTGTATGAAATGTTCCCACACTATCTGAGAGACTTACGGCCCCTACACATGGCGGCGTGCGTTGCCGCTTCAACGCTTCTGCCCATTCACTTTGAATGGGGTGACGTCACGATTCGCCGAACTGCATTGTGGGAGCAAAGCGTAGCTTCTCTCGCGGTGCTCGCTGCAAAAGTAGAGCAATGTTCTACTTTTGCCGCCTCGATGGAGGCGTCAGCCAATCAAACCGCGTGTATGTTGGGAGAGCCAGACCGCAGTTATTTCCCATATGTCAAAAAATGGAGGAGAAAATTATCGTGGCGGTAGGGAATCACCCGGTACTCTATGACCAGTCCCTCTTTACCTACAGGGATACAAACCGGAGGAGCCAGGCATGGGGGGAGGTGGCAGAGACAGTGGGGGAAACTGGTAGGTTTTCGCTTGTTTGGGGAGTTTATATCCAGTGTACTTCGTTTGAATGGACAGCTAGCAAGCATAGACAGTATATTTAGCCAGCATGGATGTAGCATGAATGCTTTGCTTTGTATGTCCGGGGCGGGACATTCATGTGGTTGGTTGTTGGTCGTGTTGCTCGCGTTGACTCCCCAAGCTCAAGACACGCCCACCGCCAAGCGGCAACGCACGCCGCCGTGTGTAGGCTCCGTAAGGGATAAACAACTGTTGATTTTAACTAGTGCTGTCAAAATTATCGCGTTAACGGCGGTAATACATTTTTTGAATTAATTGCGTTAAAATATTTAACGCATTTAACGCATGTGCAGAATGGCCCGCCCCATACGTGCCACCAGTGGCAGCGCCAGGGTATGGCTGGGGCAGGCTACACCCATACCAAGAAGTGGCTTAGCCCCACTATGAGAAATGATGTTAAAGTAAGCAAAATAAAGTCTGCCAACTCGCGCGGAGTAAATTGCACAGACAGCAGTTAGTAAGATTGATTTCAGTAGCCACGGTTTTGAAAACTTTTGTCACGTAGTGATCGTCTTCTCAATAGAACATCTTTGATAACGGCGTGGTGTTGTTGCAGGAAGTCCCGACGGAGAATACTTTTGCTGTAGTACAGGGGTGCACATAACTGGTACGCAGGTTATGTGTGTAATCTGAAATGCGTACCGTCACTTGTGTCACAAGCGCATTTGCGTACCGACGTACTTGTGAAGCTTTTCCAGAAGGCGGCTAGATCACCGGACGACAGAGTCGGTCTCCGTGTGCACAGACAGGGCTGCTGTTAACGTCGGTCTGTACAACGGAACTGTGCCAAAACTACGCCAACCGGCTGCGGAGGGAGACTCCCCCCTTCACTGGAGAACTGCGCTAAAACATAGAAATCAACACGTAATGGATTCAGACCCACGGTGTGATGATTGATAGGTGTGTGGGCTGTCTTTCATTTTGACACGCAGACATTTTTTATAATAACCATACATACTGTATGTTAAATGGATATATCTGCCTTCTTTCATTTATCTTTCCAGTCCCAACAATATACATAAATAAATGACATATTTTGGACATAGTTCGAATGGTGATTAATCATGATTAATTCATTTTTAAGGTGTGATTAATCTGATTAAAAATGTTAATCGTTTGACAGCCCTAATTTTAACCCTTGCTTTTAACATGTGCCAATGAAGAGTAGGCCTCTATGGTTGACAACTCAAAAAGCTAGCAAGAATCATTTTAAATTACATTATTTTTTTTACAAAGGAACATAAACTGTAATTGTGCGATTACAATAAGTCATTAATTGACTTGGAAGCAAAATACTTTGTATGCACTGCTTAATTAATCCCAAACAAGGCTGTAGTGTTCACTCATAGTCAAACTGTCACCACTTCCTGCCAGCAGTGGAGACCAGAGTGCGGCTGAGCTGCCATTTTAGAGAAGTATGAAAGAGGGACACCAATATCTGGTTCAGACCAGTCTGTCTGTCTGTCTCTCAGCCTGTCTGTCTGTGTGTGTGTGTCTGTCTGTCTGTCTGTCTGTCTGTCTGTCTGTCTGTCTGTCTGTCTGTCTGTCTGTCTGTCTGTCTGTCTGTCTGTCTGTCTGTCTGTCTGTCTGTCTGTCTGTCTCTCAGCCTGTCTGTCTGTCTCTCCGCCTGTCTGTCTGTCTGTCTGTCTGTCTGTCTGTCTCTCAACCTGTCTGTCTCTCAGCCTGTCTGTCTGTCTCTCCGCCTGTCTGTCTGTCTGTGTGTCTGTCTGTCTGTCTCTCAGCCTGTCTGTCTGTCTGTCTGTCTGTCTCTCTGTCTGTCTCTCAACCTGTCTGTCTCTCCGCCTGTCTGTCTCTCAACCTGTCTGTCTCTCAACCTGTCTGTCTCTCAGCCTGTCTGTCTCTCAACCTGTCTGTCTCTCCACCTGTCTGTCTCTCAACCTGTCTCTCTGTCTGTCTCTCAACCTGTCTGTCTCTCCGCCTGTCTGTCTCTCCACCTGTCTGTCTCTCAGCCTGTCTGTCTCTCCGCCTGTCTGTCTCTCAACCTGTCTGTCTCTCCACCTGTCTGTCTCTCAGCCTGTCTGTCTGTCTCTCAGCCTGTCTGTCTCTCCACCTGTCTGTCTCTCAACCTGTCTGTCTCTCCACCTGTCTGTCTCTCAGCCTGTCTGTCTGTCTCTCAGCCTGTCTGTCTCTCAGCCTGTCTGTCTCTCAGCCTGTCTGTCTCTCCGCCTGTCTGTCTCTCAACCTGTCTGTCTCTCAGCCTGTCTGTCTGTCTCTCAGCATGTCTGTCTCTCAACCTGTCTGTCTCTCCGCCTGTCTGTCTCTCTGTCTGTCTCTCCGCCTGTCTGTCTCTCAACCTGTCTGTCTCTCAGCCTGTCTGTCTCTCAGCCTGTCTGTCTCTCAGCCTGTCTGTCTCTTAGCCTGTCTGTCTCCCAGCCTGTCTGTCTCTCAGCCTGTCTGTCTGTCTCTCAGCCTGTCTGTCTGTCTCTCAGCCTGTCTGTCTCCTGTCTGTCTCTCAGCCTGTCTGTCTCTCAGCCTGTCTGTCTCTCAGCCTGTCTGTCTCTCAGCCTGTCTGTCTCTCAGCTGTCTGTCTCAGCTTGTCTGTCTGTCTGTCTCTCTGTCTGTCTGTCTCTCAGCCTGTCTGTCTCTCAGCCCGTCTGTCTCTCAGCCTGTCTGTCTCTCAGCCTGTCTGTCTCTCAGCCTGTCTGTCTCCCAGCCTGTCTGTCTCTCAGCCTGTCTGTCTGTCTCTCAGCCTGTCTGTCTCTCAGCCTGTCTGTCTCTCAGCCTGTCTGTCTCTCAGCCTGTCTGTCTCTCAGCCTGTCTGTCTCTTAGCCTGTCTGTCTCCCAGCCTGTCTGTCTGTCTCTCAGCCTGTCTGTCTGTCTCTCAGCCTGTCTGTCTGTCTCTCAGCCTGTCTGTCTCTCAGCCTGTCTGTCTGTCTCTCAGCCTGTCTGTCTCTCAGCCTGTCTGTCTGTCTCTCAGCCTGTCTGTCTCTCAGCCTGTCTGTCTCTCAGCCTGTCTGTCTCTCAGCTTGTCTGTCTGTCTGTCTCTCTGTCTGTCTGTCTCTCAGCCTGTCTGTCTCTCAGCCTGTCTGTCTCTCAGCCTGTCTGTCTGTCTCTCAGCCTGTCTGTCTCTCAGCCTGTCTGTCTCTCAGCCTGTCTGTCTGTCTCTCAGCCTGTCTGTCTCTCAGCCTGTCTGTCTGTCTCTCTGTCTGTCTGTCTCTCAGCCTGTCTGTCTCTCAGCCTGTCTGTCTCTCAGCCTGTCTGTCTCTCAGCTTGTCTGTCTGTCTCTCTGTCTGTCTGTCTCTCAGCCTGTCTGTCTCTCAGCCCGTCTGTCTCTCAGCCTGTCTGTCTCTCAGCCTGTCTGTCTCTCAGCCTGTCTGTCTCTCAGCTTGTCTGTCTCTCAGCCTGTCTGTCTCTCTGTCTGTCTGTCTGTCTCTCAGCCCGTCTGTCTCTCAGCCCGTCTGTCTCTCAGCCTGTCTGTCTCTCAGCCTGTCTGTCTCTCTGTCTGTCTGTCTCTCAGCCTGTCTGTCTCTCAGCCTGTCTGTCTCTCTGTCTGTCTGTCTCTCAGCCTGTCTGTCTCTCAGCCGTCTGTCTCTAGCTGTCTCTCAGCCTGTCTGTCTCTCAGCCTGTCTGTCTCTCTGTCTGTCTGTCTCTCTGTCTGTCTGTCTCTCAGCCTGTCTGTCTCTCAGCCCGTCTGTCTCTCAGCCTGTCTGTCTCTCTGTCTGTCTGTCTCTCAGCCTGTCTGTCTGTCTCTCTGTCTGTCTGTCTCTCTGTCTGTCTGTCTCTCAGCCTGTCTGTCTCTCAGCCTGTCTGTCTCTCAGCCTGTCTGTCTCTCAGCCTGTCTGTCTCTCAGCTTGTCTGTGTGGCAGCAGAGGAACTTATCTCCGTGCTCACATTGCTGTTATTTATACTCACACTTCCTGTGTGTCACTCTGTCGTGTAGCTGTTACAGTGACTGTGTGATGGAGCATTTGGAGATGCTTCACTTAAGATCAGAAACTCTAAGCAGTGGCTTGTCTCTGTGCAGTGTCTTTGTCCCTGCACAGAGACAAGCGTTGTTTACCTACTAGACATTTAACACTTTTAAGTTCCTTGGAGACAGAACTATAAAACCGTATAAAATAGGGGACATTTGGCATTTCATGTGAGCCCATACAAAGCTTTTTACTTTGTGTAACACTGGCAGTGTTGCAGTAAATCTGATGTATCATTTAAAGCTACCCATATGGAATCTTTGAACAGCATTAGAGCTTTGGAGCAACAGTTTGTTAAGTCGTTTTTGTCTAGTGAACACAAATGTACATGCATTTATACATTTGTATACATTCCAGAGCTATCTTAATATTCCTCAATGCATGGCTGGATAACCTATGGAGGGATAGAAAGGAGTGTGTGTGAGTCGGATGATGCCCCCCCCGCTGTGTTCAGCTCATGACTGTACTGACTTGCTCTCAGAGGAGAAAAACAGGCAGCCCATCTAACATAGCTCTATATTAGCTCAAATATGACATGAAAGGAAATAAGATGGCAAAACTGAAAGTTAGTCATCAACAAAGCAGTGTTTTCTCTAAGGAAGCGATGAACACGATGAGCTCAGATAAATATTGTTCTTGCAATGTCCGGATGATACATATCCTTCCCCTCCATGAGCTACAGAGGAGAGGAAGTTTCGTCATCAATCTTATCAAGGCTTTTGAAACATTTGCCACCAGAGTAATAGAAGCTGATTCTGTACTTTTAATCATTAAATAATTCAATCCATTAATCAGAACTAGTCTTAGAAAATGTGTTGAGACATGTCAGACATGGTTATTCTCTTGGACTAAATGTAGTCCTTTATCGGCTTAGGGCTTTTTATTTATTGGTATGGTTGCAACCAGTTTTAGAAAACATTAACCTAAAATGTCACAAGCACAATCTGGCCAGAGGGGCCCAGCTGAGGTTAAAGAGGCATACGATTCAAGATTCAAGAAATAAAGCTGGAACCAATTCACACCCCCAAACTAAAAGTACCCTCACATGCATTCACATGGTATTTAAAATGCATGAATGGATATGATCGCTTTCTGAGTAGATCATTGAGTTGTGATGTAAATAGGCTCTCAGGTTACAGCTCAGAGGGGCTGTGTGTAGGAATAGACGGCCGCTGTCACCGCAAGTTCAATTGAAATCAGAGCAGGTGGTCTGCAGGGACATTCCTCTGGACGAGCACCGGACACAGCAGAGCAGAATTAGGACGATGGTGACTCTAGCTGAAGGTCCAGCAGCTGATTCTGATCTGAGCTGCAGTACTCACCATGTTAGCTGAGGTCCGTCCACACACAAGAAGCCTGTTGTCAGTGAACCATCTCAGTGAGCGTGTGGAGCTGCCAGTGCTGTCCTCCTCTGTGTCTCAGGCACATTGTGTGAACTGTCACTAAGACACACTGATCTACATGGGGGGAGGGGCCTCTCACTGACAGAGCTGCTGTGCAGCTGCCCCAGCCCACCCTGGTTACATTTCTACACAGCTTCAAGCCACTCTGCCCCCCCACCACCCATGTTACTAATAGAGAGGCGAAGTCACGCCCATCTACTTCCGGCCCATGGGACTCCGGAAGCGAAAAATTAACATTGAATTCAATGGAGAGAGAAAACGTATCTTTTGATCCCGTTTGAATTGTGCCACGAACTACACATATGATGTTTGTCAATCTTAAACAATAAGTTCCATGTAAAAAAAGTCACATTTTGTCGTAAAACTGTTGAAATATAAGACTATGAAAAATACGCGACTACAAAGACTACAAATCCCAAATCCCATTCTGGCTCGCGTAAGTGATGTCACAGGCGATAATGCTCCAAGTGGTTGCGACTCGTAATTAAAGCGAAGAAGAAGAAGAAGATCTCATAACTGATTATTCCCTCCAATAAATAAGAGATTGCTAAAAATAAATTCACTTTTACAAGATGCCTGTGTGCTTTGTACCAGGTTGGAATCACAAAAGTGATCATACTTATAGATCATAGCTCGTTCTATCGCTTCCCGTCTGATGAAAGGACCAGGAGTCGTTGGATCAAACATATCAGGTAATACACATGTTGTGCATGGAACACAGTCAAGCTAGCTACATAGCTAGTAGCGAGCACGTTAGTTAGCATCACATTACTTAGCCTTGTCATTTGTATTAGCCTTAACATGAAGTAAACCCAAATGTTAAACAGTAAGAGTAGTCATGATGGTAAGTATTTTGTGAAACATTTGAAGAGTAGCCTATCGCCCCCTCCACCAGGTGCTAAGGGGGCGGGAGGTAGGCTAACGGCAGATTAGCATCTGCGATCTTTTCTACTTAATGCTATCTGCTCAAATGGTTAACATTGAACATTAAAAGATCAGGCAGTTCAGGGAGAGTCGAAGGAAGAGGCAGGCAGGCAGCTTTGCATGACATGTATTTATTTATAGAAGGACCATGCATACAAAAACATTAATCTCAGCAAAGAGAAGAGATGCAATATGCCAGATTATAGCTAATAGCTCATTTCCATCTGTGGTCCATTCTTCTGGACGTGTTTCATTGTGATGATAGTGAGTCAATCTGTTTGTTGGAAAGACAGTAGTTGAGTGATTACTGAGAGAACATTATTAAAAGAGATAATTCTTTAAAGTGTTGTTACTGACCTTTTTCTCTTTTATTTCCTTTCCCTCACCTGTAACTGCTGAGACCCTGAGGAACATGCACACTGGACTGACCTGCTCTGGCAACCTGATTTCCACTGTACGTAATAGTATTTGGTTATGGTATATTATTTATATACATCAAAGGCACAATGCACCCCCCAGAGACACACATGTATTGAGTGTGATATTTTGCATAGGTCAAGTGAAATCATCTTTAAACACTTGAAAACTGTAGGAGCGGCAACTTGTTTTGAAATTGAATTTTTAATATCCGATAATAAAGTTGATCTGTTTTCTTTATTCTTCTCTCTTCCCAGCTCCATCCATCACCGTGCTCTGTTCCTGCAGGTCCTGCTTGCTAATCAATGCTTTATTTTTTTACACAATTACAAACAAAGTCAATGTATTGTATGACATGAAGTTGTGCTTCATTCGGAGTCAATAATAAATTCATTCTGCCTTCAACTGCACAATGACTGTGGACTGCACCGACATCCATGTAGCTGCTCCCCAGTAAGATGAACCAAGCAAAGAGGGTCACCATCATGCCCAAGGACATCCAGCTGGCCCGCCGCATCCGCGGAGAGAGGGCTTAGACTGACCCGAGACCAGCACACCCAAACACAACGGCTCTTTTAAGAGCCACCTACAGTTTCAAAGAGTTGCAATCCTACGTTATTATAATTAGTTAAACTGGTTCATGTGTCACTTAGTTTACTGAACCGTGATGAATGAAAGAAATGAGTGAGGTCGTGGTTTAAAGAAGTTACAAAGACATTAATATATGAGTGACAGGTCAGTGTAAACACAAGCTTCTGTCAATTATGGATCATTCAAACTATTTATATAAAAATATGTAATAAAGTTCTAAAACAAGTATTCGGTATATTCCTTGATAGCTTTTGGAGAAGGTTGTTTTTAAGTTTACTAAAATCTATCGTTTCAACTGTTTCACTTTATAAAAAGGAACAGGTGAGTAGAGCATCATTGAGTTTCTTATTCTGTCAGTAAATTATCCAAATGAAATGTTTATCATTATTTTAGTCAACCCTAAACAAATTGATTGTACTTTTTAATAATGACCTTACATGGTCGCCAAAGTTAAATTAACTTCAGAAAATCAAATCTGTTCTGAGAAAAAACTAATAAATGTTTAAAGATAGGAACTTGCTATCCCACTGAAAAACAGTCCGTAGAGATTTAAAGGCGTAGTTGTAGTTCAGTCCAACGTTTCATTTGGATTCATTTCTCCAACAGTCAACTATTTTCATAAAGAATATATATATTTTTCAAAGTCAACTTTATTGTCAATCTTACTCAGTTTGTGTTTATAGACAGAGAGATCAAAAAGACTTTTAAATCAAATAAAATTATACAATTTACAGATATGTATACAAATATATATATATATATCCTATATAATGATGGTGGACACTTCACCTCCAGCAGGGCAGATGGCTGCACAAGTCCATCGTGGGATGCTCCCAAAACACCGACTCACTCACAAAGAGACCAGACTCGAACACTGTCACCTGATAGGCCTGCACAAAAGCCTTCACCCCTTCGGCCTCGTTTACAACCCCCCAATTGACAGCCATGACTCCGTCCAAGTTGTACCCCCCGAGCACCCTCTTCATGAGGGACGCGCATGGAGTGGATGAAAGTCCCGACCGCAGCACAGCACCAAACTTGCTGGCTGTCAACCTGCCCTGTCTGTGTAACTGCCACTTTGTCCGCTGTCCTCCGGTGGCTGTCTGGATGGCAGCTTGCTGGTCTCTGCTCAGTCGCATTGAGGCAAGAATTGCCTCAAGCCCCCGACCCCCATGCCCCTTCACCAGCTCCGGCACGGTGACAATGGCCAGATGTTGAGGCCGCGGCTCTGGCTCAGGTGACAAAAGCCATGCCATGCCACACTGTGCGCCCCTCAGTGCAGACCTGAACCAGTCTACATCCTGAGTGGCGATGTCTCTGGCCAGTGGGTTGTATGTCTCCTCTCACTGTTGGTAAAGTTGAGACACCGGCCAGACTACTTTGGAAGTGCCAGGCTTCCTCCACTGGCACTCAACATCTGTGGAGCTGATCTGCCACATGGCACATATTGCCAATGCTGCAGCGTGGCTGCATTTGTACATCCCCCGTGCTCAATCACAGACAGCGCTCTGCATCGCACCATCGTCTCCCATGCAGATCTGTACAAATAAAGTAAGTACCATGTTTGTTAGCATGCTATAATAGATTGAATGAGCAATAATACAAGGATGGTCCGGATCTGGGGGTGGGAGGGGTTATTTTTCCATAGTTTTGTCCTCTTGTCTGATTGTTGTTATTGTTTGTTTTTTCTGTATTTTTTGTAATGTGTGTTGTGCTGGTTGTGATTGTACATTGTATTTTTCTAAATGTGTATGAATACATTTTTGAAAAACATTTGATCAACAATAAAAAAGGATTTGGTCAGGATCTAGACTCAGTGTGTAGTTTATTAATTAATCAATGCTCTCTACATTAGGAAAACACATACCAGTGCACCCGAGGGAGTCACACACAGCTGTGCCTAGATAACCAAACAAATTGACAAGATAACCAAAACCCTTGAATCTACACACAGCAAATAAACTCAAATGACACAACGAGATCACACATACAGTATAGTCGATATAAAACTGGCCGCTTCAATCTGAAGAGCAACTAAAACAAAACACGGGAGTGTACCTTGTTCTTGTGAACACTAATGTTATCCACAGCATACACAGAGACCACGAAGTTCTTAAGGAGAAAACGAGTTCCTGAAACAAAACACGTTAGTGTACCTTGTTAGCTAATGTTAGCTAGCTGACATTAACGTTACACATTGCACTCATATTACTCACCAACATCTTGTAAAGCCGGTCCCGCTGCTCTTACAGAACCGACTAACTCCCCTTTCGTGTATGTACAGCTCTCAACGTGTCCAGACTTGTAGTGATGTTCACCTCGTTTTATACTTTTATTCTCATTCTGAAAGAAACAGGTGAAATTTGCTAACGTGACGGCCGTCTTTGTGATGGTGACGCGTATTGTGTGAGACCAGAGACCTGTAGTTCACTCAGCGGTTTCACACAAAGAAATGTGTAACTTCACAGTTTTACGACACATTTTTATTTTTTTGACTTGCAAAATATTCTTTTAAATTGACAAACATCATATGTGTCATTCGTGGCACAATTCAAACGGGATCAAAAGATAACCTTTCTCTCTCCATTGACTTCAATGTATAATTTTACGCTTCCGGGGTCCTATGGAGGCTCCCGGAAAGGGAGGGACTTCGCCTCTCTATAAAGCAGAAGTACATCACTAGTTTACTTTTCCAAGTAACTGAGGGGATTTCTTATTATATTTATATTAAGGCACACCAATTACTAGTTAATTAACATGCATATTAACAGTATATTGGCTCTTTATTAGCCATTATAAAACAACTTATTAATGCCTTATTCTACATGACCATATTCTACAAGTAATAAGCCATTAGTTGAGAGTTGTTCCTCAATAACCCTCTAATTAGAGAGAGAGAGAGAGAGAGAGAGAGAGAGAGAGAGAGAGAGAGAGAGAGAGAGAGAGGGAGAGAGAGAGAGAGAGAGAGTTAGCTGTCTTAGGTAACAACAGTTAGCAGCTAACGTTTTCTGCAGTTTGTGTTGAATCTGGAAAACAAATTGTCACTTAAAGGTGGGGTAGGTAATTTTGGAGAAACCAGCTCGAGTGCGCTAGAATTTGAAAATACACAACCGGAAACAATCTGCCACTTCCTCACAGAGCCCCTCCTCCAACACACACGAACGCGCACATGACCAATGAGGGCACGAGATAAGTTTGTGCACAGATGGAAGGCTGACAGGCAGGTAGGCCATCCAGTTACTTTAGCCGGGCCGGCTCGGATGATTGGTCGTGCTTTCTACAGCGCCACGGCTGACATTTTGTATGTATTTATTGTCAAAGCATTTAATGTATTCATTTAATGTAACATCAGGATGTTAAGAGCATTCCATGGAATATAACAACAAGTGTTTCTCAGGACCTCTCTCCATCAGCACCAGAACATCTCTCCATCAGGACCTCTGTCCATCAGGACCTCTGTCCATTAGGACCAGAACCTCTGTCCATCAGGACCAGAATCTCTCTCCATCAGGACCAGCACCTCTGTCCATCAGGACCTCTGTCCATTAGGACCAGAACCTCTGTCCATCAGGACCAGAATCTCTCTCCATCAGGACCAGCACCTCTGTCCATCAGGACCTCTCTCCATCAGCACCAGAACCTCTCTCCATCAGGACCTCTGTCCATCAGGACCAGCACCTCTGTCCATCAGGACCTCTGTCCATTAGGACCAGAACCTCTGTCCATCAGGACCAAAACCTCTCTCCATCAGGACCAACACCTCTCTCCATCAGGACCTCTGTCCATCAGGACCATAACCTCTCTCCATCAGGACCTCTGTCCATCAGGACCAGAACCTCTCTCCATCAGGACCAAAACCTCTCTCCATCAGGACCAACACCTCTCTCCATCAGGACCTCTGTCCATCAGGACCAGAACCTCTCTCCATCAGGACCAGAACCTCTTGCCACAAGAACCTCTGTCCATCAGGACCTCTCTTCATCAGGACCAGAACCTCTCTCCATCAGCACCTCTATCCATCAGGACCAGAACCTCTTGCCACAAGAACCTCTGTCCATCAAGACCTCTCTCCACCAGGACCAGAACCTCTCTCCATCAGAACCTCTCTCCATCAGGACCAGAACCTCTTGCCACAAGAACCTCTCTCCATCAGGACCTCTCTCCATCAGGACCAGAACCTCTATCCATCAGGACAAGAACCTCTCGCCACCTAAACAGTTTCTTCCCCTCCGCTACCGGCCTCATCAACAAGGCCTGCCCCCCCCCACTGACACTTTACCTCAGCCACAACGCAGACTATATGCATTACAATAATGCACACAAGGTACATTATATCTGTTTTATTTATTTTTTATTGAGAATTTTTATTCCATATTTTATTCTTTTTATATTCCATTCCTTTGCAATGTAAATTATGTTTTATGTTATATTTTTACTATACTTTTATTATTTAAAATATTTTTTTCTAGTTCTCTACCTGTGTTTCGAATTTATGTTTTACTTTTATGTTTTTACCACGACACCAAGTCAAATTCCTCGTACGTGTAAACCTACTGGTAATAAACATGTTTCTGATTCTGATATATAATAAGCGTTAGAAAAATGTTCTTCACAATACTGTCAGTTACTGTTGGACAGAGTGTTTTAAGAGGATATGGTAAACACATGATATGAACACGAGATCCACTAGATCAGTAATCCAGCAGCAGCATTGTTACACTTTGGAAAGTCTTTAGAGACTGGCCTGGATAGCTGTTCACAACTTTCCTTCAGCACAGTGACACACCCTTGTCACTCTTGTTGACCTCTTATGACGCTGCTGTCTTTTAATATATGTATAATATATTATTTCTCTGCCCCTAGTTCTTCAGTCTCATCAGCCTCATCAATCCATCAGTCCCAGTCAACGTCTTCAACCTCCAGCACACTTTCCCTGTACAAGGCTCATGATCACAAAACGATCCCTGTATAGTCTGAGTGCCAATGACCTCATATGTCCGTCATTAAAGTTACATCATCGATTATACAATTCTCTTTTGTTTATTCTCTTGTCTCTTCTCTTGACTGAATTACAATAGTCCTGTCTTTAACTAAATGTAAAGTCCTTCTACTGCACCCTTTTAATGGATAAAGTCTGCAGATTGCAGCTGATCACCTTCTCTGCAGAGTGGATGACACGCTGCAGCCGGCCCTTATCCTTGGCTGTGGCTGCAGCGTACCAGATGGTGATGGAGGAGGTGAGGATGGACTCCATGATGCAGGTGTAGAAGTTCACCATCATCGTCTTTGGCAGGTTGAATTTCTTCAGCTGCCTCAGGAAGAAGACCTTTTGCTTGGCTTTTTTGATGAGGGAGCAGATTTTCTGCTCCCATTTGAGGTCCCTTAAAGGCAATGTGAGCGTCCATTCCCATTGGATAACGGAGAATTGTACACTCGGAAGTAACTATTCCTCTTACTGTCGATTGATTTTACAGTGATATCTGCACTACTCATCGACTAAAAAACAACAGATTATCCTTGTTAATTACACAACATTGATTGGTTTAAATTGTGTGCAATGCTTTTGTATTTTTCCCCTTCGATTCGGAGAAACAAATATTTTTTCTGAGTGAAGGATGGCAGAAGACACTACACTACCCAGAATCCCCAGCTATCGTTTGGTCTACACCATGTGCTCTGTTTGACAAACCCTGTGATAGTCCTCAAGCTCTGTGATTGGAGAGTGTGCTCCGAGGGTTACGCCGATTCTCGAACAGCACTTGAAATGGGATGGAACCACGGCAGACTGTCCAAAACTGGATTTGAACGGGTCCACCGCGTCCCCCCCTCCCCCACCCCGTCCCCAGAACTACACATGCTGGCTATTCTGTTTTCATGTTCTCTATCTATGGCACGTCTCTACTGGGAGTTGTAGTTTTAAAAGACGTTTTCGTATTTCCCATAATAAGAAGTTGCCAGTATTAAACTGTGTACATCCCTGGAGGTTTAGGGGATAGGAAACACAAATGTTCCAAAAGTTGGAACATTTGCGTTACATCAGCATGTGTAACAGATAAATATGCAGTGGTGTTTATTTGTAAATAATTTAGTATAATCACACAAATTCTGTGTTTTATATTTAACAATTCTGTGTTCTTTATTTATTGATTGTTCAATACCTGACAAGGCCGGAGATGAAATATCTACATACATCTTATAAGAGTATAATACATTATGTATAATATCAGTTAAAATAAGTGCTTCAACATAGTTAACATTGCTGGAGGTATGCACATATTGATAGATGTCTTGTAATGCACTATTGAGGAACCTGCAACCCAAGTTTTTCATTCAGTGCAGAACTACACCACAGTTGTGTAGGCCTATATGATATGTCAATAAACCTTAGCAAATCTTGAAATCTTGAAAGGGATGTGCAAAATAGTCATTATATACAGTCTTTAATTAACTATTAGTTGAGAATAACGAGTAATGAATATACTTTATAGGGATCCTATTAATATCTAATAATAAAAATAATGAAATTCAATAACATGCTTTAACCGCTAGGTGTCCCTTTATATCAGCTGTGCACCTTTATGGTGTAAATACAGCCTATCTACCAATTGGGTCAAATATAAAAGTGAGCCGAATTAGTGTTGATACTGCAAGGAGACGTATTGTGTGAAAAGAAATGTAAGATGTTGTTTAATGGTTGATATATTTATGATCCACGTCACATTTTCAGTTCCTCATGTTTGTCTAGAAGTCTTCTCATCAGGGCTCTATACTGTAAATACAGAACTACGGCAGATATGTAATATGTAATGCAGCCGAACCGTGTATTACAATGCCGGTATGTGATGACTTTCAAAGAGAAAAGCAAGTATTATTTTATTTTTTTTAAATGTTTTCGGTCTGTTTCTGGTATTTGTTAATGACGATGTGCTGTGAGATGTGAGACTGGAATTGCACAGGGGAAAATAACGTAGGCTATCTTTAGATGCGGATTTTGTTAAACTAATATGTTTAGGCTGTGAACCAACACTATACATTGACGGGGAAGGGGGTAGCAATAAAGATAACACCATTAAACAGTTACACAACATAACAGAAATAATATCGATAGCAGCGTCCCTAGCAACCACCTTGGTAACAATGAGAACGACGCGATTTCCTGAAGTAATCTTCGTAATAACTAGCAAACTAAAGATCATGTACATCCACTGCACACATCATCTGAAATAACAACTCATATTTCTCGCATCAAATGATATCAAAACGCATTTTAATGGCCAAACTAACTTTAAAATAGGCATTTTCCACCGAGAATAAAACGAAGTTTGGCCATGTTTTCTTTTTCTGCAGGGACAAATTTGAAGATCATGTGACATAGACGCCAGCCATTGGTGAAAAAAACGGGGTTTGTCAAACAGAGCACATGGTGTAGTCCAAACGATAGCTGGGGATTCTGGGTAGTGTAGTGTCTTCTGCCATCCTTTACTCCGAAAAAATATTTGTTTCTCCGAATCGAAGGCGAAAAATACAAAAGCATTGCACACAATTTAAACCAATCAATGTTGTGTAATTAACAAGGATATTCTGGTGTTTTTTAGTCGATGAGTAGTGCAGATATCACTGTAAAATCAATCGACAGTAAGAGGAATACTTACTTCCGGGTGTACAATTCTCCGTTATCCAATGGGAATGGACGCTCACATTGCCTTTAAGGGCAGCCGACACAAACGAATGCCGTGCTTCCATGAGCGTCAAATCCCGCCGCAGATGGGAATACATTGCAATCAGTTGAAAGCTATTTGCGTCCCTTTATGAAGCTGAAGGAGCCGAGGAGCGTCACAACTGCACGCCACGGACACTGACCAAACGTCGCTCCTGGACGCTTAGGGAGTGAGAGTGTGTTGGATTGGTGGTCCTGCTGTAAATTCACAGAGGGCCTGCTATAGTAACTCAACGAGAGAGTAATGTCAAGTGACAACACAATTGACCAATCATATCTTCCCTCTAAATGGGCGGGCTTTATTTTCGCGGACTTTATGACAAGTTCCGCCCGCTGTGAAGTTTATGCATGTGTGTTATGTGTTATAGACTAGGCAGAAAATGTGCTTATTTAAAGTGCTGAAGGCATTTTGTGTTTAATTATGCTACACAACATTTCTAGGGGTATTAAGGGTTGCTGAATCCAAATCTGCTGTATATGAAGCTCAAACATTTCCCAGAAATCCAACATGGCCGCCACCGCCAGGCTGAGATCTATTTTAGTACATCACTTTTTGACTAAACAAGGTACAAACTAGAATTAAATGTGTTTTTATATGTTTTCACACATGGGGAATTAAACATACTGTCTTTATTTTAGATCAAATGTGAATAATGAGCTTGAAATCAAACATGTATAGTGAAAAAGGTGGTCATTCATGATAAATAAGTTGTCAGACTCAACCAGGGCTTGCTTAGAAAGTGTATTAATAAAAATTGTATTTGGCCACCAAACCATAACGTAAACATGACGCGATTAGGCCTACAGTGGAGCAACAGTACCGTCAACAAAGCCCTATAGATGCTTTTATTTGCTCCAATATAGTAATAACATACTGTATGGGTGGCATTGGAATTTTCAACTCAATAAGAATACAAATCATACTGAAATGGTAAAAACCTCATTCAAGTATCTCATAAAACACCACCATATATCAATGATTACAAAATAATAATAATAATAATAATAATAATAATAATAATAATAATAATGTAAAAATATATTAAAACAACAAATACACCCAAATTATAGCTCTCAGGCCATCCAGTGTTAACGCAATGAAGAAGGAGGAGTGGGCCTGTTCACACTGCCTTTTTTACATCAAACCCTATGGGAAATTGCCAAAAGGCAGGCACTTTTAAAAAGCAGCGTCTTCTTCAGTGTTCCGGCAAGTGTTGTCATGTTTCCTGCTGTTGCATGCCTCTATACATTCCATGTGACTCTTTCTGAATAGAATAGAATAGACAGATTATGACCAGTACAAGTACAGGTACATTGGAATACACGTTACAGTTATCATTACCCCTAGTTTCCACCGGGTCCGTCTGTGGCGTGTTACGGCCGCGCCGCGGCGTCCGCAAGGATCGTGGCCACTCTAGTCAATGGGTGCTATTCCACCAGACACGCCGCGTTACGACTCAGAAGCGTCCCAGAAGCATGAGTCTATTTTTCGACGCAACGCAGCCGTAAGGTAATGTCGGGCAGGCAGGAAGTGGAACGTTCAGAGCATATATAGCATATATATATATATATATATATATATACAGTGGGGCAAAAAAGTATTTAGTCAGCCACCAATTGTGCAAGTTCTCCCACTTAAAAAGATGAGAGAGGCCTGTAATTTTCATCCTAGGTACACATCAACTATGAGAGACAGAATGGGGGAAAAGAATCCAGGAAATCACATTGTAGGATTTTTAATGAATTAATTGGTAAATTCCTCGGTAAAATAAGTATTTGGTCACCTACAAACAAACAAGATGTCTGGCTCTCACAGACCTGTAACTTCTTCTTTAAGAGCCTCCTCTGTCCTCCACTCGTTAACTGTATTAATGGCACCTGTTTGAACTCGTTATCAGTATAAAAGACACCTGTCCACAACCTCAAACAGTCACACTCCAAACTCCACTATGGCCAAGACCAAAGAGCTGTCAAAGGACACCAGAAACTAAATTGTAGACCTGCACCAGGCTGGGAAGACTGAATCTGCAATAGGTAAGCAGCTTGGTGTGAAGAAATCAACTGTGGGAGCAATTATTAGAAAATGGAAGACATACCGGACCACTGATAATCTCCCTCGATCTGGGGCTCCACGCAAGATCTCACCCCGTGGGGTCAAAATGATCACAAGACCGGTGAGCAAAGATCCCAGAACCACACGGGGGGACCTAGTCAATGACCTGCAGAGAGCTGGGACCAAAGTAACAAAGGCTACCATCAGTAACACACTACGCCGCCAGGGACTCAAATCCTGCAGTGCCAGACGTGTCCCCCTGCTTAAGCCAGTACATGTCCAGGCCCGTCTGAAGTTTGCTAGAGAGCATTTAGATGATCCAGAAGAGGATTGGGAGAATGTCATATGGTCAGATGAAACCAGAATAGAACTTTTTGGTAAAAACTCAACTTGACGTGTTTGGAGGAGAAAGAATGCTGAGTTGCATCCAAAGAACACCATACCTACTGTGAAACATGGGGGTGGAAACATCATGCTTTGGGGCTGTTTTTCTGCAAAGGGACCAGGACGACTGATCCGTGTAAAGGAAAGAATGAATGGGGCCATGTATCGTGAGATTTTGAGTGACAACCTCCTTCCATCAGCAAGGGCATTGAAGATGAAACGTGGCTGGGTCTTTCAGCATGACAATGATCCCAAACACACCGCCCGGGCAACGAAGGAGTGGCTTTGTAAGAAGCATTTCAAGGTCCTGGAGTGGCCTAGCCAGTCTCAAGATCTCAACCCCATAGAAAATCTTTGGAGGGAGTTGAAAGTCTGTGTTGCCCAGCGACAGCCCCAAAACATCACTGCTCTAGAGGAGATCTGCATGGAGGAATGGGCCAAAATACCAGCAACAGTGTGTGAAAACCTTGTGAAGACTTACAGAAAACGTTTGACCTCTGTCATTGCCAACAAAGGGTATATAACAAAGTATTGAGATGAACTTTTGTTGTTGACCAAATACTTATTTTCCACCATAATTTGCAAATAAATTCTTTAAAAATCAGACAATGTGATTTTCTGGATTTTTTTTTTTCTCATTCTGTCTCTCATAGTTGAGGTATACCTAGGATGAAAATTACAGGCCTCTCATCTTTTTAAGTGGGAGAACTTGCACAATTGGTGGCTGACTAAATACTTTGGTTGCCCCACTGTATACACACACACACAAACTCATTTTGCAGACCCTATCCCTCCGTAGTCGTTCAAGTAGGAGGAGAAATGCCAGCGTTCTCCTCCGGTTTACAGGCACTGTGTAAATTATATAGAATAATTATGATGATTTTACCACAAAAATACAGCAACACATCTTTGATTCATGTCGTTTATAACTGGGATATTACAATTATTATTAACTTTGTCTGTACAAAGTAGTCTGTCCAGGAAATATGCTCAAATCAACTGAAACTGCGAGCCGGCAGGCAAGACGCTCCGCTTCTGAAATGCTTCTGAAACGCGCCCGGTAGGGTATGACGCCGGAGGAGGCCGGACCAAAACCGCGGTGCAGCCGTTACGCGACGCAGACGGACCCGGTGGAAACTAGGGGTTACACTTATTGTGTTCCTTTGTTACTTTTTTTCTCAGTTAAAAGTTCACAATTATCCGGTTATGGTTTCAACAATCTGTTAACAACAAACAGTCAGCAGTATGCAGTCTGGCAGGCTGATATTCTCAACCAGTCTATCATATATTTACGATCTTGTACACATTGATCAGTTAATCCTCTATACCAGGGGTGGGGAACCTTTTTCCTCTCAAGGGCCATTTCGATGTTTTCAACATCCTCCGAGGGCCGTACAAATTATTGACCTCTGCTTAAAAATACTAAAATCACAGCCCACTCATTTCACCTTTCTTTCATGCTGTGCAAAGAAAAAGCAACCTCTTAATCCAGATATCTTGTCATGACTCACGCATGCATGCACGTGCAGAGTTGTGGCATGACCACCCAAACAGAAAGATATGGACACAAGATGTGTGCAAATGTATTTAGACTCCTATCCATGTGAACATGATTTAAGTGGGGGGGGGGACCTAACCTCCTCTAGGGGGGTCCGGGGGGCATGCTTAAAATGTTGACGTTAAAAGCATCAATCTGGTGCACTTTGAGAGCAACATTAGGAGATCTATGGATACATCTCTCAACACCCAGATGAAACAGAACTGTAAGCAGATTTTCTTTTTCTTTATGGATATTTTACAAATCACTCTCCTTTCAAACTGTATTCTTGTTTATTAATAACAACTTTTTTTTACTGTCATATAGTATTTTATACCTGTTTACATTATTCTCTTATTTTTTTACAACTATAATGATCATATAAAGATGTGCCTTTACCTCACTGGTTGTAGAACAAACTTCTTATATTCGTTAGCATAGCTAGCTAACCAGATGCTAATAACAACAAAGTTATTGACTGTATGATCAGTATGACAGATGAACAGATCGCCACTGGGCTTACAACTAAGACACAGCCACGCAAAAACTGCAGCATGTGTACGGCTCCTTATGGGTACTGCAATTTTTGGAAGTGCCAGAGCGGAGCTGCGTTCTGGTGCTCCCCGTCAGATTGTCGATTGATAGTGTGACCGCATGATATGAAACTTCACTGCATCTGAGGTTGGTGGAGTTTCTTGTGGACGACCTTTGCAAAACAACTTCATTCTTGCTTTGTTGCATGTATCAACCTCTGGCACATCTTACAGATACATTTCTCTGTTGATGTCACAATACCTTCAGTGAGAGGGCCCTTCCCAAGGCCAGTAAGATTGGTGTGATGGTGCTTGAACACCTGCCAGGCTGTTTTCTTTCCGTGACCGCTGAACTGAGACACACTATCACAGCCAGTGATGGCATGGAAGGCAAGGAGTGTGTCCACTTGATCATCAGATAATAACTTGCGAATGTCATGTACTGGAACATACTTTGGATCCTTTGATGTCCCGGCTTTAATATAGAGATGGGTACATCCGATTCTGTCATGGTGTGCTAAAAGTAGAAGAAGCACGTCTGTGTCACGCGCTGACACAACTATTGTGTCCATTGGATGCAGTGCAAAATCAGACGTGTATCAGCCTCCTCGTGGTCAGCCATTAAAGAGGAGACATCAAGATCTGGATCTGATGACTTGACAGTGGTTACTTCAGCAAACCCACCCGATACTACAACCACAGGCTCATCTTCTGGGCTGTGTTCTATCAGATGGTTTGAGAGTATTCGAGCGAGATCTGCTGTGTTCTCTTCCAGTGCCATGAAGCTTGACCAGTCTGCTGGAAGTGGAACGGAGTCATTAACGATTTATCTGCGTACTGGTCGGTGACGCTGTTTACGTTTCCTCCTTGTGCCCGTTTTGATGGATTTGTCACGGTACCTGTCAAAGACTACATCAACCCTCAGGTACTTCTCTCCCATCTTCAACACCGTCTCAGCAAACTTGTTGGCATAGTCGCCAAATCTTGTAGTGTCCGGCGGCTTCCCAAGTGCCATTACAAGTGCTTGGCCATCAATAGCCAGGCAGCTGGGTTCCTGAAGGGGCACATCTGCAGGCGTTTGGACATGTTTTGTCAGTATATTTGCTAAAACAGTTGGTGGAATGTAGACGACCGTTAATTGCGGCCAGAGATGGCGGGATGGGCATTAGTTCATGCTGGAGGACATTTTCCAGGTCTACCTTACGACCTGCTCTGTAAGCTGTGACTAGCCTTTGTAGAATCTGCCTGTCCACTTTGATGGTGTTTTGCCTGTTCTTGGAAAGTTGCACGACTTCATACAAAGAGGCAAATGTCTTGGCTTTGTTCTTTCGAATGGGTGACTTCAGTCCCAAGTGCTGGTCACTAGCTGGAGGTTCACACAGACGTTTGTCCACAAACACTTTCATTTGTGCCTGTCCAAGGTGTTCTGCACCAAGCAGAGATTCTTGAATCTCCGGTGTGACCACTTCCTTGTTGATTATATTCAATGGGGCCAGAACTGAGTCTGGAACCATGGCTGCTGGGGCCAGAACTGGGGCCGGAACCATGGATCTTTGGGCTCGGGCTGTTAACCTGGCCTTGCGACTCCCTCCTTTAGGAGCCGTTCGGAGGCTCCGTGGACCTCCAAAGGCCAGACGAGTTCCAGAGAACGGCTCCTGGACAGGAGCAGGCAATGGGGCAGAAGCCAGGGTTGACTCCAAACGGACCACACCGATGCGTGTGGTGTCATAACAGGAGTTGGGAGGCCTGGGGCTGTCAGGCAGGGGATAACACACCATGAGGAAATCCAAAATCCCGCCCGGTAAGAATCTCACCAAGCTTGGTTTCTCCATAGTTATCTGGCGCGCCTCTGCCAGAGCAGCCTCTCGCTGCTGAACCTTGGACGCTCCCATCCATTGATCAGAGCAGGTAGCCAAAGAAAAAGTAAAATCCAACAATTCCGGCTCAAAAGGATCTGCTGGATCTGCTGGGGTACACGTGTGTACCGAAGTGTACCGAACGAATATAACGTTAAACGTAAAAAATTGAGAATGTGAACAACTTTTTGGAAGTAATCTCAGGTAGAGAGTAATTTGCTCACATTGGGTTCAACGCGTCATAGAGTGAGCAAGTTATTTCATTGGACGAGAGGCATGCTATGAGAGCTGGTCAGAGGGATGCGTTCAAATGTAGTCAGTAATTTGATGAACTGTCGAAATGGCGAACGCAGATAAAGTTGAGCTCGAAAATCCTCCAGCATCATTGAAGTCTCCGGTTTGGGAACATTTTGGTTTCGCAGTTACGTACAAGGATGACGGACAAAGACAGGTGGACCGAACCAAAGCTGTTTGTCGGCATTGTTCAACTAACATTGGTTACGCGGCTGGCAATACATCAAACTTGCACACTCATTTGAAAAGGCATCACCCGAACGTGAATATCACCGGTACCAAAAGAAAAAAGACTGAAGTGCAAACCCAACTCCCGCTAGCATTTAGCCTCCACCACTCGCAGAGAGTTCAGACCGAGCCAAAGCTATTACAAACGGCAATTATCCTTATGTTGCCATGTTAGCAAAGCGCTACCTGGCTGTATCTGCTACCTCTGTCCCTAGCGAGAGAGTGTTCTCCACAGCAGGAGACATTGCTAGTGCCAGCAGATCTGCCCTTTCGGCAAGCAATGTGGACAAGTTCATCTTTCTTTAGAACAACATGAGAATACAATGACAAGCAAGTCCTAATGTCAAACTGGCTGCTTAGGTACTAGTACAGTTCATCGAAATGCTGCAACTTAATGTTTATTTTATAATATTTTGTATTTATTTGAGTGAATACATTATTCACAGTTTAATAATAATTAAAAAGACCCCAAAAATTGGTTTATGTTTTGTGATCATTTTTTCTGCTGTACCGAAAACGTACCGAACCGAACCGTGACCTAAAAACCGAGGTACGTACCGATCCGAAATGTTTGTGAACCGTTACACCCCTCGTCAGTAGGCCTATCAGTCTCTGAATAAATAGTAATTGCAAATACACACCTGGAAAGCATGTTGGTTAGGGCCTGCGGTTAATTATGTAATTGATCGCAAGTAACGGCCAGACCAATACAAACTAATTGCTGACCTGACCAAACCATTGAGTTGGAAAGATGGACAAAAAGGGGCCTGATTTGACATCTGCTGAGACCCATGCACTGCTGCTGGGTGTAAGGAACTATGACTCCATAGTTGGTAGCTTTAACAGAGAGGGTGGAGCGACTAAAGTAAAGAGCGGAATATGGATGGAAGTTACAGACAATGTGAATGCCACAGGATCTGGACACAAGAGGACGGTGGACCAAGTGAGGTTGAGGAGGAAGAATTTGAAGCAGCAAGCTACCAAAGACCACAGCCAGGCTAAAAACCCCACAGACGGGTAACACACCATAAAAGGGGACACTACACAGATGTGGTACTTGATATCATTGGTGGTCAGCAGTCACAGTCTTTACATGGAATACCAAACGTTGTCCTGGATGGTGAGTCGCAGGTATGTGTGATAGTACTACAATGGCTATATTTCTTATATAGCATCCTTGTTCTTATAGTACTACAATTTTCCAGGTTGCATGCTTGTGATCATCTTATTAAGGGGTATTAAGTATATTGATAAACTTTCATTTCAGGTCGTCACTGCACCTGATGTGACACACACCATTGAAGATGAGGTCCTCCTGACCCATGTGGATCCAGAAGCTGGACCTTCAGCCAGGCCTGATGACACACTGCAAGAGCCACCTCTAAAGAGAAAATGCAAGCGCACCAGAAAACCAGAGACTCTGCTGAGCCGTGAAACGGAGAGGGCAGATCCGTCTGGCCGAAGAACAAATACAGCTGTGCCGGCTTCAGCAAACTGAAACCTCACTGAGAGTTCAGCTCCTCAAAGCACGCCTGGATGATCCAGCTGCCTTTGAATGAATATTTTATTGTTGTTACCCTAGTGGGAGTACTTGTTTTAATAACAATTCCATTATGATTTTATGTCCTTTATGTATTAAAAAATATAATTAGACATTATAGATGTCCCTCCAATGCGGTCTCTTGTCTTCCTTGTATTATTTTTCATATCCACTAGATGGAGATCGGTAGATTCAGGATCTAGTCATCTTGAAAAGTCTGAATCTGAATCAGGGTGATCCTGAATTGCTTTGAAATACTGGGATAAAATCTGTCCGACTTGTCTGATCCTGGATCACAAACAATGGGATTTCAAAATCTGATCGGATCTGATTGAGATTAAAAGTGTTGAACTACTGGGCAGGATAGTATGCATAATATTTCCAATGTATTAATATTTGCACAATTATATTTTCTTAAAATGTGTACCGAACATTTGACACTTTTCAAAGTATGGCACGACTACACACACTGTTAGTCTTGTCAAAAATACAATAACCACCTCTTGTGTAAGTATATACAAGCAGGTCACAAATATATAAACTCTGTCAAAAAGTACAGGCTGTGTCGTGGACTAAACGGCAGATAACGTGTGGCGCGCTTACACTAATTTGCGCCGCATAAGCGCATAATAGTGCGCTTCAGATGAGGAGGTGAGGCCCCCTCATAACGGCATGAACCCGAATGGCACAACACAACGCAGACTGGCTTACCTGTACATCAATCAAGTGGCAAATGCCATAGCAAGGATGGATGATAGGCTAACTTTAAAAAAATAAAACAATATACATATATATTTCTTTTTCAATGTCATGCGATCTACCCACACTACCTTTGCGATCGATCGACGTATTGGGCACCCCTGGTCTATAAAATATATTTATCTACAATTATTAGTGTGTGTGTGCTCCCTGTAGTCTTAACATATCTACAGGATATGACTATAGCTGTGGTTACGTGTTCGAAAGGGGGCTTTTCACCATTAAATACACAAAAGAAGCTTCTTTTTAAATTGTTTATTAAAAATCTGAAAAACAACAACGGCAAGACAAATTATGAAAGTGGACTAGACCTGCGACAACTTTGCCGTCAACTACAACATACGAAATCAAATATGACAAAAACTTCCAGAGAAGTGACAACTCAATTCCTTCTTTCCTCAAGTACTGTCCCACAAAAGACCAAATACAAATGATTAGAGCAAGCTCTCAGCAGTGTGCACTCCTCACAGAGTGGAGGGGGGGCTGCGTCTCAGTCCGTGGTGGTGCGGCGGTACCAAAAGCGGGCCCTGAAGTCGTCGCTGCAGGTCATGAAGCCAGGGTTGGTGGGCGAGTGCACGATGCAGCGCACGATGTTGTTGTGTCCCAGAGACAGCAGGTTCTTCCTCTCGGCTGTGCGCGAGTCCCAGCAGCACAAGCTGATGGTGCGCTCGTCTGGCAGCAGCACGTAGTCCTCCGTGTGGTTGAACACGCCCTGCGTCCGGTGCATCTGCCGCCCGCTCAGCCCCGCGCCTGCAACACACAGTGCATATCAAATCAGAGCTCCATTTGTTCATAGCTTAACTCATTTTAATATCAACCCTGCAAAGACGTGTTAACATTGGTATACTTTCATACCCACCATACTGAGCAAAGCATATTACTGCAGTTGCTTTCCCCGAGTGCCCACTCGAGGCTCCCAGTGAGTGTCAACCCCTGTTCACCTGTCCCACTTCACAGCAGAAATACGCCGTTTACAGCCTGCTGCAAAAACTATCTCGGTCTGTAGCTCTGTTAATGCACGGGGGGATTTTTAACCTTAAAAACTGTAAATTACGTTAATGCCTAAAGTTTTGCGTAATTGAGTGTGCAGCCTTTGAGTGACAGGTTGTTGCTGTCTAACGCGAGCTGTGAGCGTGGCGTCACTTAGGGTCCTCCCCTGGGGCCTCATTTATAACGCCGTGCGTAGGATTCACGTGGGAAGGTTGCTTACGTAGTAGAAATCCAAAAAATAGGTACAGAAATGTTCCGACATTTTCAGATTCACCAAACATTGCGTAGGGGAAAAAAGGCAGACAGGTTAAGGGGGTGGGGGGGGGGAAGTAGCGGAAAGATAAACCTATTAAACTAACTATACAGTGGGGAAAGCCTCGGTAAAAAGGTGCGTTTTGAGGGCTTTTTTGAAAATGTCCAGGGTTGGGGCGCTGCGGATTTCGGGGGGGAGAGAGTTCCAGAGGGTGGGGGGTGCCACACTGAAGGCTCTGTCACCAAAAGTCCGCAAATAACTCAGTTACCTCTAATCATTATGTTTGTATAATGTAGTTAGCTCCGTGTGTTGCTGCTAGCATACATAATACCTGACGTGGAAACGTTCCTCGTGGACGGGGCTACAGAGCTGCTAGAAAGACAGTGGAACCCGGTGCATTCCTCCGTCTGGATGTGGAGCACTTTTGCTAAATGTTTAGACAAATAGTTCGTGTTACCGCCCTTACGTGCTAAGCTCTTATTCCACTTTTGGCAACGAGCATTCTCCACATCGAGACGGGTAAAGTTTAACCACCTCGGAGCGCGTTCTCTCCGCCATCTCCGACGTGTGTGTGTTGCTGCATGTTGCAGCTGCCCGTGTGTAAACTGCCCCGCCCCCTCGCAAGCAGGCGGGGGAGAGAAAGATCGAAAATACATCATAGACGCATTTGTTTGTCTTTTTACATATTATAAACGAGTTGGCGACACTAAGACTGCGATATAATGTCTTTGTAGCAATACTACATGACATATATTTTTTAAATGTCTCCAGTACCGATACAAAGACCAATAAAGTTAGAGCTTAACGGGGCGTAAAACACACGTGATGACGTCACCAACGAATCGACGACTGAATTAGTTGGCAACTAATTTGGTAATCGATTTTTAATCGATTAAGTCGATTAGTTGTTGCACCCCTAGTCTCAACCCCCCCCCCCCCCCCCCCCTCTGCAGCAACCCTATATCCACCAGTTAAAGGAAATACAACTAATGTGTTGTGTTATATCAGCTGTACAATTTACCACACATGGTGTTCTTAGCTTCCATACCTCCTGTGTTTTTACGAGCGACTTATCAAGTCTTGGCAAACGGCATAAAACACGATTTAACATGATAGTATATAAAACCATGCTCGTATCTACAACCTATAGAAATGCAGAACGGCGTCAGTTTAGACGTAATTCTGTCCTCCTGCTCACCGCATCATTTATGAGAAAACATTTCTTAACAAGAGAACATCATCGAGGGGTGATCAATAACATTTCCGTATTTATTTATTTCTCCAGGTTATGTGTGTGTGTGCACTGA
The DNA here is from genome assembly GCA_023974075.1 of Chaenocephalus aceratus. NCBI lineage: Eukaryota > Metazoa > Chordata > Actinopteri > Perciformes > Channichthyidae > Chaenocephalus > Chaenocephalus aceratus. The sequence goes on along the minus strand of JAMFTG010002187.1, from coordinate 9,068 downwards.
GGAGTCTCAAACAGGCGTTTGTTTAATCATTTTAAGATTGGCTTTAATCAATGTTTGAAAATGAATTCTTCATATCTGATAAATGAGAGGTAACGTTTTATTTATGGTATTATTTCCACACATTTCTCTCCATTCCTCCTTCTGCCAACGGGGTCGCAGTTTCTCGTCTCTCCCGTGTTTGTGCTTAGTGCGTACGCATGGGTTAGAGTTTGCGTGGAGGACCGCACGTTTTCGCGTCAAGTTAGTATTTTATAAATCGCAAACATTGCGTAGAAACTGGCGTACGCCATCTTTTGAGCGTATATCCCTTTATAAATGAGGCCCCTGGTCCTACACTTGACCCCTTGTGAAATGCGAGTGGAGGAGGCGAGGGAGAGGCTTGAGGAAAGGGGGCTTGGTGAAACAAGCATGTATTGAAATGAGAAATCCTTTCCTTGGAGAAGTCATTTCAATGAGACGTAAATGGGTTAGAATGCAAGGCGCAGCGGCATCAGCTGTCCATCGTCTTGTTAAACTCTGTATTTTAAGTGTTTTTGACAACTTAGGGTTATACAACCAAAACATACCTCATCTGTAAATAGCTGCTAAATCCATATATTGTATGTTAATGGTTTAAATGATCTCATGGTGAACGTAGTGTGGGACATTTCAAAACTGTAAATATTTTTTTTTCTGATGAAAGTTGTTGCATTTAATGGAAATTAAGCATGCCAATGTTTTTCCTCTTCTGAATCGGTATGAAATAGAGAAAGCTCTACCTCTAGATGTAATTCTAGGGGAAGTACACTGGCACCGTGTCTATTGAAGGGCGTACGACTTTAAATATGTTGCTCCTCCTTCTTCTTTGCCACCTCAACACGGCTAGAGCTGGACTCAAATCTGAGCAGCAGCTATCGTTTGTGATTGTTCTCGACTCAACACACTTTGTAGTGCCTCTAAACATATGAAACCTCTTTGTTTCAAGAGCAAGAGCGTTGAAAACACCATATTTAGACGGCTGACACGAGCTGTAAGTGATGCAGATTGAATGCAAGTGATCAAGTGACTGTAAAAAGAATCCTTGCATCTGCTTGTTGTAGGTTATCTGTAACCCAATGTTACAGAGTACAGAAACGAATGCTATATCGACTGCACTATAGAGCCATGAGCACCAAACCAGAAGGGAACAGATTTGGATGCGAGTCCATCTCCTCGCCGCAAGGAGGTGCAAGTGGTTCTCATTTCTGTCAGTTTCGACTTAAACAATCTATTCAAAGTGTACACGGAGCGTACAGTCACACACTCACAGATTAAGTTAACTTTAGGCGGAATGGAAAGTAAATGTCCAACAACATTTTTGTTTCTACTGATAAAGTGTCTAAACTCTTAATTTAAAATGTGCAAACGATTGCAGGTAAACGAACACGAGCAAAGACTGTCGAGTATATCCGAGCCTTACCCGTGTATTTGACCAGCGTCCGGCCGGTGGAGATCTCCCACAGTTTCACCACGGAGTCTTTGCCGCTGGACATGATGTACTTGGAGTTCTTGGAGAAGATGGCGGAGCAGACCTCGGCTCCATCGTGGGCCTTCTCGAAAGTGGTGACGCAGCGGTTGGAGACGCCATCCCAAAGCTTGATGCTGCCGTCCTTGCTGCAGGAGACGTAGGTGTTGGCGCTGGGGTTGTAGCTGACGCCACTGATGGTGTCTGTGTGCTGGTCCAGCGGGTTGCAGGAGACAAAGCACTGGAAGGTGTTGACGTCGTAAAGGCGGAGTGTGGGGTGCTGCGTTCCAACCAGCAGGAAGTCACCTGATGGATGGAAGGAGATTGAACGCAGCATTTCTGCTTCCTGTTGCGAAAAAGATGGAGATGATCGGGTTACAACTGATTTATAGCAGTCGGCGTGAATTGAACTGTTGCAAAGCCCTAGCCTTGTTGACACCAGCTTCGTCGTTACTGTGCAACTTTGCATCTCCACTTTCATTCAGAATCAGGCCTATCACCAGGTAGCTTTACACGTGCGACGAATTTGACTTGGTGTCATGGTGCATACATAAAAGTAAAACAAGAATTAAAAACACAGCTAGAGAACTATAAAATTATAACAAATAATTAAAAATATAGTAAAATATAACAGTATTTACATTGCAATGGAATAAAATATAGAATACAAATCGGCAGTAATACAAAAAAAGAAAAGAAAACATATTGTTGCAAACAATTCTGCGTTGTGGCAGTGGGGGGGGGCCGGGCCTCGTTTGTGAGGCTGGTAGCGGAGGGGAAGAAACTGTTCAGGTGGCGAGAGGTTTTGGTCCTGATTTACCAAAACAAAGACAAATGGTTCATTACATTTGAAACCCAAACAGTTGAATTAACAAAAATCTGACCTGTATGTATTTAAATGCTCTTTTTGCAGAGGGCTTGGAGTAGTCAAACAGTTTGAGGGTGTAATCTCTTGATCCAGAAGCCAAAATCTGTTCAGTCGGATGGAAGGCGAGGCAGGTTACTTCATCCACGTGGTCATACAGTGTTCGTATCACAGGGTGATTCTCCATATTTTGCTGCGCCGTCTCATTCATCATCACCTGACACAGACATTAAGACACACAGAAACAGTTAACATAAGCAGCTGGATGAAAACCCTGCAGTGTACTCTCAAGTCAGGTCTGCCTCACCTCAATAGGCATAGCGCTCTTGGCCAGCATGCGTTCAGTATCCAGGATCTTGATGGAAGCATCAGCAGAGCCAGTGGCAATCAGCTGGCCATCGCGGCTGTATGAAGCCACACGACAGGGACCTTTATGGGATGTTACGTAGCAGGTCTCATACTCTGATGCCTCTGGAGACATGGTCTGGACATCAGCATCAAATTCCAGATCAATCCCCACACCAGGCGCCACTGTATCTGAGCGCCCAATAGCATACTGGACTGCACTGTCATCATTCTCCATCCCTGAAAGAGGTTGGATAATGAGCAATCAGGGGCTCTTGATGTTGACCATTACACCAGTCAGACACGACGAAGGAGACAATGTTACCTGTTTTAGCCAGCTGCATCAGCTGCTCAGAGGGCGACACCACGTTCTGAGGCTTCACCTCATTGACCAGATTGTTGGCGATGCTCGTGTATCCGTCATAGAGCAGCTGGCTGATGATCAGCTTGTACAGGTGCTGTCGGTCCTTCAGAGTGGGTTTGGGACGGAACATGATGGGTCAGGTTGAGCAGAGGGGGCTGAAACAAAAGAAGCAGAGTGAGCACTAATCACGTCAGAGTGCGAGCCGCTGCTATGCTACACACTGGTGCCCTAGGCAGTCCCGTGTCTGCCTTAAGTTTCAACACAGCGTTAGCTGGGACAATAACGCTGTAGCTAGCTACCGCCAATTAATGGAACGTAACTAGTGCTGCTAACACCGTTAGCTTGTTGCTACGATGACGGCTAAAGAGAGCATTACAACAGCAGTAACGCTATATGTATGAGCGCGAGTTAAACAACGGAACTGGCCGGAAGTGTGCAGCCACAGCAGCATTTGCAGTCTGAAGACATGAACTGAATATCACATATAAAACATAAACATGTCCAACCCTTTGAAAACTTTCAATGGCGCTGCTGGATCCAAACGTGTTACGTATTTGCGTCATACGTCAAGTCCTACGTCACAAGCCTACAGATTGAGGTTGCGTTCACGGTAAACAGAATTTGCGGGTAATGTAAAACTTCCACATAGAATAGAACAAGAACAGCGGTATCAGGTGCAAATGAGACGTTCACGAGGCCAAAAGAGTGGCTGGGGAATGAAGAAAAACACCGACAACAGATCTGGCCTCTCATATCCAGCACAAAGTATCTGTTTCTGAAACAAAATAGAAGCAAATGTAAAACTCTTTATTTATTTCTTCCTGTCCATTCCCCCTAACTTTGAGGTGTTAATATGCTTTTTTTTTACTGTGCTCCATAAAAAAGGAAAGAAAGAAGGGAAAGCTACGTGCCTCTGCCAAGGATTGAGCACATCTTTGTTGCTGTAAATCAAGCGGCAAACTCTGGGGAACAGCCGTGACGCCAATACGGAAGTGCCACACACTGCAGTTCATTCATGGGCCGCTAGGTACTGGCTGCAGAAAGGAGCAATTTCCATAGACCCCCATGTTAAAATGCCCAACTTTACAGCAGAAAAAAACATGTTTCTACCCATGGATGCAATAAATATTATTATCAATATAGTTAGATTCCACCTTCGTAATTATGAATCTGTGAGTGCATTGTTTTCTAACACGGCCCTTTTATTTATATTAGGTCTTAACGTTTTGCATAAATTAGGGCGTGGTCACTTTGATGGACATGTACATGACTCACTGTCAGCTAACAGCAACTTGTGCATTCTGCTAGGCTACAACCAGAGCCATATAATAGAAGAGTTACGACAACGGAAGTCATGTAGGTTCATGTAGACGAGAATCGTTCCCCCGGAAGTTCATGGCGGGCAATGTGAATGCATTGATAACAGGAAATCGAACTACGATTTTTGGTAATTATTAGTGAATAAAGGTTTTGATTTGCAATATTTATACAAAAAATTGATATGTGTATGTATTTACATCAATATGTTTTAAAAAAATCAAATAGAATTTGCTAATATTAAGTGATAATATTAGGATTAGTGTGAACAACTAGTTTACGTTAGGCTAACAGTGCCTTGCTTAAAGAGCCTGTTGCTGTTTATTTATAGCTTTGAATTCTTTAAAACCAATATTATCTTCTTAAACTTGTATGGTAGTCAGGAGCATCACTTTCTAATGTTTATTGATATATTTAGAGGGAGGGGATCTAAAGTAATGCTTTAAAATTCAGATTAGATTAATTTCTACCATTTTCTTAAATTCATGGTAGTTTCAGTAATCCCCTGGTAATTGAGGACACAAGTTATCTAAATGACTAATGTCATCTTTATGGCTTTCAGAAAGGACAGGAGACCGACAGGTGACTATCAAAGGACTAGCAGCAGCAGCAGCAGCAGCAGCAGCAGCATGATGATGATGATGATGATGTTAAATGTGTTGTTTTAGGAACATCCATTGCAAATACATGGAATTCAATAAACATTGAATAGCATATCATGCAGTTTGTCGGTGCCTTTTCCTCCGTGTTGTCCTGGTTTGCTGTGCTGCCTCCTAGTAGCCACCATGGTTTGCTGTGCTGCCTCCTAGTCGCCACCATGGTTTGCTGTGCTGCCTCCTAGTCGCCACCATGGTTTTCTGTGCTGCCTGGGGATGCTCAAATCGCTCAGAGAAAGGAGTACGAATGTACGGCTTCCCCACTGACACAGAGCGGAGGAAAAAATGGCTGGCTCAAGTCAGCAGGAGCAATTTCACGACCAACAGCAAAAAAATATGTGAGGTAATTATAAACAAAACACTGCATTTGCACTTTTTCACAAAACGAAAACCACACCATTGGGAAAGCTTAATGTTTTGTTTAATACAAAAAAACAGGGAAAGGCTTGAAAAACACTGAGAGTTGAGACTCAGGGTGCAGGGTGAGGGTCTCAGTGCAGGTATTCAGGCTCCATTGAATCCCCCTCTGGTTCTTGTGCTGAAAGAGGGAGTAACAGACAGGAGAAAAGGGTTATACACACACAGCACACCTATTGGATGGGAAATTGCCTTGGGGAGATAAGGTGTGGTCTTTGTTCCCAACTGAAATTATGGAACTTTATTATTTGTGAGTTTAACAAAGTATGACAAATGGCATCAGTAACAGATGTGATATGAATTTGTCTCACATTCTTGGTCATATTTTATATACAGTATATAATGAGTATAACATGTCCAGTAAGTATAAAGTGTTTCCTAATACTGTGTATTCAACCACTATGGAATATGTATGTGGGCAGACAAAACTGAGTTGTTCTGTGTGTGAAGTAACCTCAAGTCACTCCGCAGGCACATTTTGATGCAGACCAGTTTGTCAAGACAAAAAAGGGCAAGACTAGGCTGAGAGCAGAGGCTATACCCACCATCTTCGTGCATCACCCTGTGGTCAAAAAGAGAAGGGCCCCTGCACCACGATTCACCCCGGGACCTGTATCTACAATGCCCATATCTCATGATCACAGCTATAGTGTGAAAGGTGACACAGGTATAATAAGTATGAACTCTTAGTAAAAAAAGTAATATTTGTTATTTTTAAGTGGTATAATATTTAAAATGTTCGAAAATGTACAGTGCCATGTCTTCTACTTACATTAGTCTCAAAGATTGAGGGAAGAAGGGATGAGGAGACTGAGAGAAAGGAAAGTGAGGGTGAAGAAAGAGAGGACATGGCTAGTGAGGAGAGACAGGGAGGGCGGACACCACCCACTCAGCCAGCAGCCAGTCAGCATACGAGGGAACCAGCAGCCAGTCAGCATACAAGGGAACCAGCAGCCAGTCAGTATACGAGGGAACCAGCAGCGAGTCAGCATACAAGGGAACCAGCAGCCAGTCAGCATATGAGGGAACCAGCAGCCAGTCAGTATACGAGGGAACCAGCAGCCAGTCAGTATACGAGGGAACCAGCAGCCAGTCAGTATACGAGGGAACCAGCAGCCAGTCAGTATACGAGGGAACCAGCAGCCAGTCAGTATACGAGGGAACCAGCAGCCAGTCAGTATACGAGGGAACCAGCAGCCAGTCAGCATACGAGGGAACCAGCAGCCAGTCAGTATACGAGGGAACAGCAGCCAGTCAGCATACAAGGGAACCAGCAGCCAGTCAGCATACGAGGGAACCAGCAGCCAGTCAAACAGATATATTAAAACAATTAAAGAGAAAATTAAAGAGCCAAGAAGGAATCACCAAAAAAGCAAAGGCTGCACTAAGAAAAATCAGGAAGGAAAATGCAGCTCTCAAGACAACAATGACAATTAGGGACAAGAAATATAAGAAAACGTTTTCAAAAGACCAACTGAAGGCATTAGGCAGACTCACCACAAAGGGGATGAAATGGAGCAATGAGACAATTAAGAAGGCTTTAAAAATTCGCTTTGGGTGAGGACCAACGGGTTACAAAAACTCTGCAGGAATTGAAGATTCCACTTCCAGGAATAAGGACACTGCAAAGAAGGATGCAATGTGTTAAGTTTGAGCCTGGTGTGTTGACAGAGGTCTTTGATTTCCTAAAATTGAAGGCAGATAGACAGACCTTGAAAGGGAGTGTGTGTTGACCATGGATGAAATGGCAATCACACCAAGTGTGGAGTTAGACATGATTACAGGCAACTGTACAGTGATGTGACTTTACCAGGTCACACAGGGGTGGCAACACATGCTTGTGTGTTTATGTTGGCTGGAAACACAACACGGTGGAAGCAAGTAGTGGCAGTCATTACACTGGCAATTCTACCAATGGAGCAGAGTACAGGCCAATCATTATTGATATAATACAGAGGGCAGCATCCATAGGGCTACATGTGCTTGATGTCACCACCGACATGGGTAGCCCTAACCGAGCCATGTGGAAATCCTTTGGGGTGGACCAAAATAAAACATCGGTGCCACATCCAGCAAAACCAGACAGGCAGCTCTATTTCATGCCCGATGTCCCACATCTGGTAAAAATTGAGTAAGAGAGGGACTTGAAAAACCTTGGTGGCTCTCTACTCATGTTGTTACAGTTGTCTTGGTTACAGCTCTCAAGTTTTTTTTTTTGCCATTTCCACATCTTTAGAAAATATGAAATAAAAAATTGAAGTGAAATCAACCTCTTCTCTGGAGAACAAACTTTGATTTCTTTGTCTTGTGAGTTTGCAGTCTTGCAGTTTTGCTCCTCCACCTGTAACATCACTGCCCCTCCACCTGCCATACAGTAGGTTACTAACAAGATTACTTATATAATACAGTGATATAATACATGTTTAGTATGCTTACTTATATAAAACCTTAGTATTAAACCTACCTTGTGTTTTCACTCTCACTTAAGTCCCTCTCCCTTTGCCATCAATCCAAAATCAGCTGAGCTGCAACATTATACAGACAGGTAATAATCAACAGAATCACAAGGACACAATATGGCTCTGCTAAAAACACTCACTCTTACCCGCACCAAAGTTATATTTATCTAATATTTAACTCCCTCCACCCCCGCATACAATCCCGTTTAGAAGCCCCTCTTCTCTAATTCAACAACGTTGGACGAAATAGACATTAAGAGAACGGAATTTACAATTAAAAGGCTGTTCAACGTGTGTTGCTAACTTGCTTCGGTATCCTAGCTTGATCTGTTATCTGTAAACGTTCCCTAAATCTACTAATTTAGGGATAATCCACTGACATCCTTTAATACACATGTTAATTTGAATCAGATGTACTGATAATATCCGCAATATAATCTTTAAACTTCTTCTTACCTTTAAAAGTCCGTCACAACGGTCTATTATGCTGCAACTCTACAGCTCTGCTAGCCTTGGCGCTAACCTCCGGGGAACGATTGAGAGGCTCCACGATACGCCATTGCTGTAAAAAAGTGGTCCATTGGAGTGAACGGAGATGTCGTAACTCTTCTATTATATGGCTCTGAGCCCAGCTAGCTGACGTGTTGCAACAGATTACATAGTGACAATACATTTGCTCACATCAACTGGTAGCTAGCTATGTGTGTGTAGCATGAAGGCGCTACAGATTTATTTTTCATTTTGTAACCCTCTCGTGTAAAATGATAAATACATTAGCTGAACCCAACTTAGCTTTCATCAAAAGATTCTTAATGAGGTTTGAAGAACCGTCTCTTGCTTTCATGGAAACCCCAGAAACTGGTTGTGACGGCTGCTGTTCTTTACTGAATGGTTAGTATAATCCATGTAGGGTCCAATTATTTGTATTGGCCAGTGTTAGGTAAGTGCTGGTTTTGTACCCTACATCTATGTTAAGCTCTTCAACATTCTACTAACACTATTTGATGTAGTTATAATATAAGATAATACATTGAGAGAGCTGAGACAGGCTATACAAGCGTAGCTGTTTGAATGTCCTTAAATTACAGTATTCCAAACGCAGAACTTCTGTGTATGTGATGTGACTGATAACCTGACATGGTTTAGCCTTTTCCCACACCTA